>JAZGTJ010006448.1:0-18883 GCA_036877575.1 Botia almorhae | reverse complement strand
CAGCTCTCCTCTCTACAGCTCTCCTCATCTTCTCTTTACAGCACACAGCTCTCCTCTCTACAGCTCTCCTCATCTTCTCTCTACAGCACACAGCTCTCCTCTCTACAGCTCTCCTCATCTTCTCTTTACAGCACACAGCTCTCCTCTCTACAGCTCTCCTCATCTTCTCCTCAGCTTCAGCAGACAGACTGCAGTAAAAACTCTCTGGAGAACACAGCTCTGAATTAACCATGCAATCCTCAGCAGGGTGACAGCCGAGCGAACAGCCAGGTGTTTAAGGAAGATACTGTTCATGGGAAAGCTCTGATGCTCCTTTAATCTTTATACAGTCTTTATACACCTGTGTACATGTATATCTGTGGATGCCCAAACACCACAAACATTGACAGGGACAATACAGTGAAACACGTGTGTTACTGTAAAGTGCTGTATAAACTGGCTATTTCCACACTGTAAAGATCGTTTTGAACTTCTTGAGTCTTCTGCAGTTTATATAGTATAGCAGGAGATGAGTGGGTAATGACATTTTCTTGGTCTTAGCCCTTACAACATAAATAAACCTGATACACTGTATGTGATCAAGCTGGGGAAATTTCACCTTATTTTGAAGTGTCTTAATGGCATTCCACAAGGCTGCTGTCTCGGCCGTGGTATAACATTCATCCAAGATCACATCTCCATACATTATTAAAAATACTGACAACCCTACCATGAATGATTTAATCAGTGATAAAGATGGATGTGCACACAAATAGGGGGAACAGAATTTGGTAAATGGTCTATCCTTGAATGTCAGCAAAACGTGCAAATCTTATTGTTGACTTGATAAAAGAAATGACATCTCACGGCCCATTTGCATTTATAACTCGCTTGCTGGAATCCATAAAGACTCCAGATTACTTAGACTCACTGTGTGATACAGAAGATAAAAGTACAGAGCAATAATATCAACATAGAGCTAAACGATAAAATACAAAACAAGATTATACAGTACCTCTTCTCACAAACTTGAAACCTGTATGTGTTCCTCTAGCTCAGTTGGTAGAGCACTGCGCTAGCAACGCAAAGGTTGTGGGTTCGATTCCCAGGGAGCACACACACTGACAAAATGTATAACTTGAATGAACTGTGAGTCGCTTTGGATAAAAGTGTCTCCCAAATGCATAAATGTAAATGAAACAATTTCTCTAATATACATGAAACACTTCAGCTGCTCTTGTGTTCCACTGTACTACACTTTCAACTGACCACCAAGAGTAGCGAAGCATCTTAGCCTAAGATGGTTTTATTATGTCCTTTTGAAGATGAAGAGGAGTTAGACCATCAAAATGACCTTGAGTTTGTGAGCCCACCCTTTCTCTATATTATTAAAGATCATTTAGCGTAGCGTTGCCATTTTTGCAGGTTTGTAGCAAACATTATCTTTAAGACGACTAAAGGAATTCCTCCCGATGTCATTACAAATGAACATAACAGCTGTCATGCCACAGCGCTGTCTCCAGAGAGCCGCTCTGAAAATGAGAAGCTAAACATAGTGCTAAACGTAGTGATTAGCCTAATGGAAAAAGATGAGCTAATGGTATTACTGCGCGAGACACCCGGAGGCGATGAACGAAACGTTTCTGAACATGCTACGCAGTCATGCTAACTGTGTGTGGGCAAAAGCAGCCAGCGTTACATCAGGAGGGACAAAGTGGTCAAAGCTGAATTTTTATTCCTGCTTCAGCAGTTTGATGATGTTTGGCTTTTAATTACAACATTAAAAGTCTAGTATACAACAGCACCCATGTAAAAGACCACCAGTGTTTGGTTGCTAGGAGACCCTGACACTGCATTTAACAATCTATTCAATGCATCTGATGGTGAATTTTAAATGTAGGCATGAGTGTTTTTAGGCTGTGTCTTATTCCACTCTCAAATTCCCTATGATGCCAGTTTGGGCACCAGCTTGCTTTCAGTAACGATATGAAAACAGGTTGTGAGCCAATCACCACAGGTCATGATTAGCACTTCACTGATATAAACCACATTGTTAATGAAACTCCAACCCCAAATCTACTGCAGAGAACTCTTGTTCCTAATTTGCCTGAGACCTTATCTTTGTATTTACAGAAATGTGGCTCCAGTTGCACAATCTCTCATGATCTTCTCTTTACTTGTGGGCTTGAACTCTTAGGCTAAAGTGTCCCGGCTGTAGCTGTTCTCTGATCTGTGGATTTGTACGAGTCTTCATTTTAGGAAAACTGTCCTTCCTGGTAAACATCCCCATAAGAAACTAGAGGTTATGAGCGTTAATAGCACATTTAAGATAAGATTTGAAATATTTGGGTTACTTAATGGAAATATTAGAGAAATGTTCTCACAATCTAAAATTGTTTGCTGGAGCATCATTCTCCAACGACTTGAGCAGCAAAATTGTCATATTTAAATACTAGAGTAACTTAAAGAAAACAAATATCACATCACAGCAGAAGCCAAAGAACAAAACCAAAGTTCCTTCTGCTTATCCACACAGACTTCCCTTCTTACTGTATCTGTGTTCCCCAGCTGAGTAAAAGCATAGATTTACTCATAATATTCATAACTGAAGCCTTTCTCTTGAGGAAAACAGGAACACGCGTCAGTTCAGACGGAGGATTATGAAATTCTCATTCAAACAGAATCACGTTTAAATAAGGAAACTGCTGGAGCATCATAAACATTTGACAGAACTGAACCCAGGCCTGTGATTGTAAAGTCAGTGTCTTCAGAATCTAATAAGTGCATGACAGTATGAATCACACACTTTAGTGAGAGAAACAGGCAGAAAACAATACTAGATCAACCATGAGAAAACAACAGGAACCCAGCTAACCTTTTTACACTGTAAGAACGTTTCCCTAACGTTTCCGTTAAGCAGCAAAAATGTTAAGAATTTATTTTCGAAAGTTTTGAGTGTTTGTGTTTTTTGTAATGTTATTGTTTGGTTTTAAGAACATTATTCAAACATTTTAATTCTGTAACATTTTTATAACATTCCGCTAACCACCAGCCATTACGTCCCCTGCTGTGTTCATTGTAGTACATTCTGTAAAAATGAGTGTTTCCTCAAAGCAAACAGTAAAAGCTCCTCAGCATCATATCTATCTGACAGTCTGGTTTAATGCACTGTGGAACTGACGTTCCTCTTTGAGACACTGGAAGTGGAACTGAGAGCTGGAAGTGATAATGAGATTCCATCTGGTTCTGAGAAGCAAGTGCAGGAACAGACCACATCTGGAACACAGAAGATGTCTGGCTGTAAAAAACTGTGCTTGACATGTTTTACTGTACTGACGTGTTGCATCAGTATCTGCCACATTTTCCTGCATGTCGCAACATTTATCTACTTCAATCTCCAGCATGCTGTACTGAACTCGTTTCTGAGTTTCTCTTCAGTGACCATCAACCTGTTAAATATTTCACAGACGGACGGAATTTAAAGTTCTGTTTAAGAATAGCTACATATTTTGCAGACACATCAAGATTTTACTAAATCTACATCTGTGCATACACCTCGCTTCTGTGCTAACACAGAATGTTCTCAGAAAATTTTGAAAAGTTCTTTCAAAATGATCAAAACTGTTCCTGCAGTGACATTAGAAGAATGTTTTGCATACATATTCTTAAGTTGTGAGTGGAAGGTTTTAAAAATACAATCTAAAGTTGTTAGTTGAGGGCCATCTGCGTGCATGATCACCTCTGTATGTTTAGCTTCTGCGTTAGCTCCAGTTAGGCTATAAGAAGCTGCTGTGTCATTGTTTTGAGGCATGAGCTTTCAGCTGAGCACTGTTCATGAGCAAACACACACCTCACAATGTTAATGTGTCACGATGCGCTCTCGTTAAAAGACGCTGCACTAATTGCTCTAATTGAGAGATGTTGCAATTATCAGGAGAGAAGTTCCAATTATCTAGTCCCCATTAAAGACCATTAACGGTAGATGTGACATAACACAGACTCACATGCTGTTAGAGCGCAGGTTCCCAGCTAACAGAGAACGCTCTCAGAACATTGGCTAACATTCTCTAAAAGTTATCAAAAGACATTCTTGCAGTAACGTTAGTAGAACAGTTTTAACATTATATATTACATATATGATATATATCATATATCACATATGTTATATAACATATAAAAGACATTATTGTTAAGTTGTTAGTGGCAAGCAATAACCAAACAACAACATCAATAACCTGTCTATACATCATTTTAACATTTTTTGTGGGAACGTTAGAAAAACATTATATTTATTTAGACCACTGAGTAATTCTAAGTAATGAAGAATTGAATAAAGAATCGGTCATCTGCTGAAACTCTACTGGTTAAGTTGGGTTGTGGGAGATATAACTGGGAAGTGTGTTTGGTGAGGTTCAGCAGGCTAATGCTCCTCAAACACCCTGAAGATGAACTTCATCCAGATGCTGCAGTGACAGTGTGAAACTCCTTCAAGCTGCTTTAACATTCTGTCCACGTCACAGCAGAGCATGAGGAAGTTCACCTTCAGACGACGATGAGAGGCTCCTCTTGTTCTCCTGCCACACCTCATTATTCAGGCGTCTGTTTTTGTTACATCTTCCTCCTCTCTTATATGTGTTTTTTTCTGTACAGTTTACATTACAGTTCTGCTCTAAATGTGATAACACAGATCAGTTATACCACAGTAATCAGAATACCCAGCTAAACATTATGTAAACATTAAGTAATGTTTTTAGAATGTGCCACTAAGAACTTAAGCATAACAGTTTTAATACAATTTTGATATATAATGTAAACAATAGGTCATTAATTATTAATGTTACTGCAAGAAAATTTTGTATAACTTTTAGAGAACTTTTAGAGAACATTAGCCAATTTTCAAAGAATATTCCCAGTCAGCCAATAGCCATCAACCATTAACATTTTAAGTTCATTTCCACCACAATATACAGGAAAGATGAATCTAAGTTTGAGGTAAATTTGTTTTCATCTTGCAGCGGTGTACCATTCAGAGTCACTCAATGACTATTTGAAATGATCATAAACTACAAACACGTAAATAAAAGACAGAATTGTATCTACCCCAGTTCTGTAACCCACATGTCTTAAATCACACTGCAACTGCCATGATTTCATAACTAGTCAGTTAATTGGTTTAAAATGAGTTGAGATAACGATGCTTCAGATGCTAATTAATTTAGACATGAGAACGAGGCAAAGCAGAGGTCAGCTCCTCTGAAGAACTTAACCGTCCAGCGAATGAGATTAAAAAAAGAGGAATGCAGATCGCTCGCAGCTCAAATACCATGATGTAATTTGTAAATAAACTGTGTAATTTGGTTGTGAAGCGAGGAAGGCCGGATTCTTCTGAATAGACGAAGTGAAGCCAATAAAAGACCCTAAGAAATTAAAATCTGATTTTTCGACAAAGTTACAAGCGAGGTTACAGAGTGTTAATGTGGATCAGTCCAATTAGCTTTTGCAGGACTGGAACGATACGCCACTGGCATTACAAACTAATGTATTCAAAACAACAGATGTTGTCTCAGCTTGTTTACACTATAAACTTTTCTCTTCAAAGTCTAAAGCTGGTATAAGATCTACATACTGTGAATTGTGTCAAAATTTAGCAGCATGAAACAAATCTGTTCATAAAAAATTCACAGGGCAAAATCAACAGTCTTGGATGATTCAGATGTGACATGTGCTCTGATATCTGAACTGACCCTGAACAACAAAACACATGTAAATCTTAAGCAGATCTGATTGGTCCTGCTGTGAGTCACATATCAGTTCAGATGCTGGTGAACTTTGACCTCTGCTGACTCCTCCACGGGTCAGGGTTGTTGTTCATGCCTGAAGGTCTAGCATAGCCAAGCAGACAATATCATTTACCATCCTGTTCGGCTCAAAGACCAGACTGCCTCTCTGTTCAAAACAATCTGTGAATGCAGAGCGGCACACAGTAACACCTTCAGTATCACACCAAGATCAGCTAATGTTTAAAATCTCCAAAAATCTCCAAAAATGATGTGGCATGAGTTTTTAAAATTAAAAACTTGTGTATAACATGTATAAGAAGTGTATATTGTCAGCGCGCCCCTGACAATATAAACCTGAACATCATAAGTTATGCAGGTCATACCAACACACACACATCTACATATACAATATATATTGTTATACACATAGCTTTTCAAAGAGTGTATTGCTCACGATATGATTGGTGTAAACAGCTGAAATCTCTTGTGCATACAGACACAACTTTGAGTTCTCGCAATCGCATACACTCGTCTGCTTCTGATTGGTTCATACGCTGCCACATGACTGGTCCGGGCTCGGCCCACACCTAATGCTAATTCTATTAGGAAGAAACAGGGGGGTTGTAATTTATCAGGGAGTCAGATTTTGATACGACATTGGTGGCTCTAATGTATAGAAAGGGTCATTCATGAGCACATTGATTCTGTTCGTGAAATGATGAAGTCTCCTGAGGTAAAAAAACATCTTTAGAGAAATTACAGCATAATATACAGTCATTAAAGCAGGTAAAAGAATCATTTTTTAATAAAACACCTAGAGTCACTATTATAAGAACACCAACTATGGTTCTGCCTTGTTTAAACTGTATAAAACTGGCCTTTATCTGTAGCTCGTGGACTTTCGCTGAAGGAATTGATCTGTTGTAGTTCATAAAGGACTGTGTCCATCTACACTAGTGATTCTTAGTGGTCTTGCTGTGCATGTCGTGTACACAATAAGAAACCATCTTACTACAGTTGAGTGTGGTACACTGTACATGTCCCTTTCTGAGTCAACTCTTATTATTTTCATTTTTATTATTTGCTATTTCTTATATGTTATTTAGTGTCTGTGGTTTTGTGTGACAGACATTATACATTAGGATAATTACAAATATTTGTGTTTATTCGTATCACTTTGTTTACTTTTTTACAGACCCCTGAAAACAAATATTAATGATAATACAGAGAAAACATTTTCAAGGTTCTCTAAACGAGCGTGCAAGCAATAATTAACTTAATTCTCCAAACAAATGACAACACACAAGTGATTACATCAGCTGTCTGCTGGAAATGTGAGGAGACCACCTCGCAGAATGGCGTGACAGCCTGCCAGAGAATAATGGATGAAAATGAGAGTAACATACAGCTGCCAAAACACTCCGAGAAAACACAAAATGTTTATGAAACAAACTCACAAAACACAACACACTCTGAAATGTTGTTTACTGTGCTGGTTTATCTGGTGGAACAGCACAGCCATTTCACCAGTTGACCACCAGACTATCCACCAGTTAAACTTAGTAAAGATGGCCTACGTGTTACTCCAAGGTGCTTCAAATTCTTGCTTAGTTGAAGTTACCCTACTGACAAGACCGAATAAGATCGGGCCAGGACAGATCATGTTGGTCAGTGTAGGTTTGACACGACGCTAGCTGGTGGACCAGAATACCTGTGTTCTTTACCATAAAAACTTGGTTAACCAGCTTTTGTTGTCTAGTAATGCAACATTAGAACACACATCACTAACAATTCACGAACTCTGCAGTTTACACTTAGGAAACCATTGTCTCCATTTAGTCTCAATGCTTTCTCCAACAAATAACGGAGACATTAAAGAGATCTCTGTTTGTTTACATGATGGGCAGCTATGCCCATATCTCTTCTCAATTTGAATTAGGCACAGACAGCCGGTCTTTAATTAGTACCAAAAACACACCTATGATGTGGAGGAGCAGTGTCTCAGGATACAGGACCCAGGCTGCCCTCTCTGTGTCTGTGTATTAACTGACTGCATGTAAGTACAAGGTCTTAGACCAGCAGGAAAACTGCATGCAAGCGCATCCTTCACTGCAGCAGTGTTGACGCATGTGTAATGCCTCTGAACAGATGGAGATGAGCTCGGCCATATTAAGAGATTCAGTGTTTTGAAAACAGACAGCAGGAAATGTCAGGTCACATGGATTAACTGAGCAGGTGAGATGTCACACCTTCTTCCCTTCACTGTTCTGATGATATATTATTCTGACTGCATCATAGTGTCATTCTACTGAACAGTTACTGGATTTATATATCATGGTATTTTTATGGTACATTAAAGACACAGTGGTTTTACAATGATGACAGACGATTACCAAGACACAATAAACTATATCATATATGAACACACAGCTACAACACTGGTAAAGGCAAAACTAAATAAATAAAAGAAAAAAGGAGCAACGCTGATATGAAATGCTAATTTGGCAATATGTCAAATTAGATTAAAGCCATGGCCGTGCATGTTCTAAATTAATCTGACATTTATTCAGTAATTAGCATTTTAACTGCACGTATTTCTCTGCCATACCGATTTTCATGAAGATCAGACACTTTTTACATAAAGGCTGATAAAACAGGTTAATAAAGGCTTTCTCTAAAGAAGGACCATTAGCCAAACAGTGTAGTGACCAGAATATGATTTAGTTGTGGGCTCCTTTAAATTAGGCATGTAAGTAACCACCCAAAACACTACCAACCACCTAGCAACACCCTGGCAACCGCATAGCAACACGCTAAACCACTCACAGCACCTGAGCAGCCGTATACCAACACCCTGGCAACCATCTACAACAATCCGACGCTACAGTGGTGAGTTTTGCACAGCACCAATTCCAGTATCTTTAGGAAACGAAAAATTCTAATAGAACCTGTCATTTTGTCTTATACTGTACAGAACATATGCTGACAGCACACCACTGAGAACAGCAACTAGAAGAACGCTTCCAAACAAGTGCCCTTGACTTCCTGACCTCTCCCTGGAGCTCCTCAGCTGAAGCAGGAAGTCCGTTCTGTTCCTTCTGTTCTTCTTCTGGTGGAGTGGATCTTCAGAACAGTGAGATTAGTAGAACACAAAGGAGCTCCAAAAAAAGTTTAAAATACATTTTGAAGAGACCATTTAAAGCTATGACACAGTGGGCAATATGACTGCAAAGAACACAAGCTGATTGGTTAATGCTGGAGGTGCATCGGCCAATCATTTTTGACATGCATTAAAAACTGAATATTTATGCTGTCTGAAAATGTTTATTCATGCGTCGTGGTCAATGAGGTGTGAATTGCAGTAATTATATTTAGTCTTTTGAAGTGCTCTCTCAATGAACGAGTTAACATTTGCCTTCCCATCAAAAGCTAATGAAAGAATGAGTCATTTGTTTGAAATACGTAAAGCTTTTGTGTTCTCATGACGCAAATTTTTCTCATGGTACATGTGGTATGAGATCATTGTCGTTTGTTATGTTCAGGGTAGATATTTTCTCTACAGCTATATAATGAAAATCCACAGTCTGACTTCTTATGTATATGTAAAAAATCCAAAATAACTTACTTGCTCTCAGCAGAAACTTACTTGTTTTTCTCTGCTCTCAAATACAAGTGAAAATTGTGTAAGTCTGTGCAGTGTCAAGACATTTTTCTTATCTATTTGAGCCCCTGGTCCATGAGATTCCCAAAATCCTAAATTATTCAACCCCACCTCATCAGTCATCTCCTCAACTGATGATCTTTAGGTATGAAGAAACATATGTAACTGAATAATTGATCTGAGACTGAACACAAGCACAAAATAAAAGGCGAGAGGGTTACTGGTTTGTTCCAGTAGATACATGTGTGGTTGTGCAGACTGGTTCTCACACTGAAATTCAGACTGAATCAGATTTCATTCTGCTTGAAATTTAGTAGCTACTCATAAAAAACAACAGCAAACAGAATAAAACCTGAAGTGATCTCGCAGGGCGTATAAATGAACCGTTATTTTCATTAAAGCTGGAAAAAAATATGTGCACATGATCTTCATAAAAAAGAAGGTCCTTCATTTTTAGGACCTTCTGCAGTAATTCAGGGTCAGAAGAACAGATGCGTGTTACACTATGAGTTTAGCTTACAAAGGTGAATCCAGTTTCTGCGTGTTAAACTGTGACAAAATAATACAGTGCTTTGAAAAAAACATACTTCCCCTTTAACTTGAGCTTTATTTACAGTTTGAGGTATCGCTGAACATAAATTGCAATTTAACAGCAGTAGACTTCAAAATAGTGAAGATTACATAAGTCACTGTCACTCATGTACAAAGACCTCCGACAAACACTGTCTCAAAAACTGATCTGCTTTAAACATACTGCAGCTTCCTGACAGACACAAACCCTTATTCCAGAAGTCCACAGACAGCCATCAGCTCCATCTGTGTAATGAAAACAATGAACAGCTCTAATTACTCTTCTAAATGACAGTTCAACATGACGCTCATGGGTTAGATAGACTGAGTCTGACTTATGAGGACATGCAGTATGAAAATGACTGCCAGGGCTACAGAAGCTGGCAGCTGTTCAGCGTGGAAATAAATCTTCAGGGCACGTGGTCATCTTCTGGCTCCAGAAGAACAAGTCCCAAAAGTGACATTTCTTCACCAGTGTTTCAAAACTTCTCAATAACCCTAAAGTACCTTCATCAATAATCCATACATGAAAAAGAAAGATCACTGAAGTGATCAATGCATGTAGGGAGACAGAGAAAAAGTTTGAGTCATGTTCTCAAACTGTACTTTCAGATTCAAATCCGTTCTGACAATTTTCTTTACATGTACCGGTTACACTTGACTGTGAGGGTTTAAAAACACAGTTTTACTTTTGAAAACCCAGATCGTGAATTTAACAGACAACACAGCTACAGCTGAATTTAATTTTCTGCTTTATCTTTCAAAAACGAGAGCCGTGTGTAGAAAAACAGGCAGCCCATTTTACCTGCAGAGTCTCCATGGGGACTCCAAACGGTCGGTGTGAAGGAGAAACAGACCAAACGGAGCAGAATTTGATCTCAATCTCTCTGGTCACAAAACCCACTGAGAGACTTCAGGAGGTGAAAACCTCAGTCATCTGTTTTCAGCAGCAGGGGTGCGAGCCCCTGATCTCTAACTGCAGCAGTTGAACAGCAATTTAAAGATACCATCTACACCAGAAATGCTGTTTCACTAACACAAGCAATATCATCTTTACCATGATCTCACGTGCTGTGAGAATGGAGCTCTACACTGCTGCAGGGGTCAGGCGTGGCTGTTGTCTACATTAGCCTGTTTTCAAATCACTGGATCTTCTGTGAGGAAGATCTGGCCCAGCTCACAATTTTACGTTATAAGAACGTTTCTGTAACTTTCCATATAACATAAACTCCAAACGTTTATGTTTATATTACACTGAGTAATAAAAACATTATTTAAACATTGCTTTAATGCTTTTACAACATTCCACTAACTACTAATAACACTTTTGATATATAGGATATATAACATAAAAACATACTACTACTGTTACTGCAAAAATGTTTTTTGAAAACTTTGAGAGAACTTTGAAAGAATTTCTAGAGATTATGAAGATTTATAGAATATTATTTTACATAGTTTTTTTGTAATTGATTATTTGACAAATTATTTGACAATTTTGTTGTGTTTCCTAAGGATAGATTAAAGTACAGTATTGACAATTAATGCTTAATTGTCATGAAAATAATGTCACGATGCAAAAGCCTTTATTCTTATAAAATGTATTGTCATATTTTGGCACAAATATGACCCTCATTATGGCCCTTCTTGACAGTTTTCATGAGGTTTACCCACCAAAAACACTTTTGTTGACTTCCTGTAGACTCTCAAACTCAACAATAAACATACAATCGAACATGCAGCCACTTTTGTTGGCATATCTGGTTTGAAAATGCGACCGCATGCCGATGGTCGCCATCACAATGTGAGCACAGCTGTGCTTACACATAAAGCTGCCCGACATGCTTGCATGCTTTGGCAGAATCAAAGTTTCCGAGTGCCACCGACGCTCTGTGCCAGCCGCTGGTGGGAGGAGGGTGATTGTGTTTTAAAAACAGGGTCACTGATACACATAACCCTATAGTGAGAGATTCTCTGCATTTATCCCTCTCTGCTGTTGCTTCTAATAATACCTCAACACTTCCACACCATGCCCAACCTCTCCTGACCTCTCCTGACCTCTCCTGACCCCTCATATCCAGAGTGAATGTCGGCTTTAACTTTGTAGTTATAACTGTGACTTTTATTACAGGTTAGAACAGGAACATTTTGCATCTGGAGTCATTGAGGCAGGTGACTGAAAAGCCCAGCTAACAGGGAATGTTCTCTGAACATTGGCAAACATTCTCTGAAAGTGATGTGGTTTATGTCTTTACATTTTGAGTTTGTTAACCCTGCTGCTCAAAACTTTCTCACAGATTACTGGTAAAAACGTTTATCATCACTTTACAGTTCTGCAGCTCTGCTGAACGAGGTGTTTGTTTTCAGTCCAGTTTAAACAGGTGCTCAACACTCTGAAACAGCTCTGTACCACATTTAGATCAGTGTCATTCCTCTACACATAAAAACACACCTTCTATCTTAATTATGATCATTACACAAAACTCTCACAAAACGCATTTGTCTGTTTGTATATATTGTGTGTATATTTCATTGTGTATAAGTCATTGATAAAATGATACTGAAAGTGCGTGTTGCACCCCTCTCACAGCGAGAAAGGTCCCAGTTTTGTTATTTACATCATTCTCTCAGTCTATCAGATGTTTAAACAACTGACAGCATGTGCAAATCAATGTCACTTCTATTAAAACATCTTCATTATTATCAGTGACAGTAACAGAAACTTGTTCTCTAGTTCAGTAACTGCCCCTGAAACCAACAATCAGAGCTGGGAATTCATCCGAGCGCTTCACATCGGCTGGAATCAAGTGTTTATGTGATGCTGACAGAGTCTCAGAGCTGCTGCTGTGAGGCGGTGAGCTTCTCTTCAAAACAGCTCGGGGCTCAAGAGAGAAAAGCAAACAGCCATCAGGCAGCAACTCTACAGCATGATGAAGAGATTCATTCCACAAATGGCCAAACATCAGCCCATTCCTGTCAGCCTGAAATATTCTTTCAGTTTTGATGCTTTTAGAGGGTGTCGAGGGACATGAGTATAGCATCACACATATTTAATAAGCGCAAATGAGGAAAATAGGAAATAAAATGTGAAATTACGATCAAGTTGCATTAGGTTTCTTCTCTATAGATATTTTTGGAATAGCATCCTTCCATACTATTCATACTAACCTACTACTATTTCTGCAGTATATACTGTAGTATGCATGCTGTGCAGTGTGCAAATCTATGCAAGGATTATTTTTTGATTTTAACAGCACAAAACTGAATTAAAATGCAAAATAACCCTGTTTATTTCTGTATTTATGACACTTAAGCAGTACAGTTTGAAGTGTGTGTTTTTGTATAATGCATATGGCAGCACAGCCTGCATTTAGAAAGGATTGTTACTGCATATTATACAGTAAATGCTTCATACTGCCTTTTTTAAGAACATATTTCAAAGTATGTAAAATAGTTACATATTAAAAGCCTTATTTAAAGATAATGTTTTAAAGTCAAGTAAAATAGTACAACATCACAAAAAGTGTGTTTTCCATTTTAAAATCATTTTTTTGAATTCACATTTTAAATTATTTGGGGTCTGATGGAATAATGAGTAAAAAAAAATCTAAATTAAAAATCAAAATGATAAGCACAGAATATTAATCACACTGAAAACAGAAGCTGAAGCCCACATTGCATTGTGGGATACAGTATTCTGTGCAGTGTGTTCTGTTGTATACTACACAGCTGTGTGAATCCAGGAGTTCTGCACACACAGTACACATAGTACACACTGCTTCATTCATGAGACTGGTATGGTAGTATGCTATTCAGAACACTCACCGCAGCTTGTAATTTTGGCCTTGTGTGTGTTATCCAATCCAGCAGGTGCACTGCGCCACCCACACTAAAAATATCTCAACCGAACATCGGCACAAGCGACAGATTAATCTGACTGAAGACATTACAGATTTACCACCTCTGTCAACATCCTCCAACAAAAGAAGTTTGATGAATGAAGTTTTTATTTCTCCATCTTTTCATTTTTCCCTGTTGTGGATGGATCTGTGACTCAGCTGTGATGTGCGGATGTCCATACGCCTTCATCTAAGACTGGAGCAGCCGTCAAAAGCCACATCTGTCACCAATTTATCATCACACTGTTGACACAACACACTTGATCGGCTGGTCTCTACCCAGCTTACAATTTTAGGTTGTAAGAACGTTTCTCTAACGTTTCCATCGTGTGACAATGATGTTATTTTGAAAGTTCTAGAAATGTTCAAAACTTTTTTTAGATTATTATTTTTATACACTTCTTGAAACCTTCTGACACTGTGAAACAGAATTAAAACGTTCTACTTTTAATTCTGTAAAGTTTCTAAAACGTTCCACTAACAATTTAAGAATAACATTTTTGATGGGCGCAGTCAGACAAATTACCTGTGATGTGAAATCATACTCATCTAAAGGTTAAACTTTACTTGACATGCAAAAGTCTCTCTTTAAAAAGTAAATATCTCTCTAAAGAAAAGAAAGAGGGATAGAAAATGAAATAAAGGAAAGAACCATTTTCTGCTTCTCACAGACTATTGTCCCAGACTTTCTAAAACCATGGCAACTGATGGAGCTGCCAGAACATCCACCCGTGTCCTGGGCTGCTTTATACACACCAGGTGCTGTAGCCAGTGTGCTCTGATAAATACAGCTTTAACAACTTCTCCCAGACTGAGACAGTGAGCATGACTGGAAGGCAGTTTAATGGAGCTTTATATCAGGTCAAAGATGAGCTCAGTGTAGGACACAAAATCACATCTGTGGTGAAGGGCAGCTGTAATATCTGCTGCAGTTAGCTGAGTGAAGGAACATCTGTGAGAAACCAGATGATGCATCTAAACAGAGCTTATTGTAGTTGTTCAATCAGAAGAATAATGCCCACAGCAAGCTCACGGACCAGCTGATATTTACCTGGAAAAATGGCCAGAACTTTCTCAAAGCAGTAAAGCTTTGTTTGGCTTTGTTGTTGGATTTACAGAAATGTTTGTGGCATTTAATGTTTAAAAGATATTTAAGACACTTTGTAGAAAGAAAAACAATAAGTATGTTCTGTACACAGAGGTTTTGCATATTCCCCTGGAGGTCCTGCTTTAACTGCTGGTTTCATTATCATCCCCTTCTTTAGAAACATTTTCTAAAAGCTCTCTCAAAGTTAGTAAAAAACGTTATAGCCTGCATACCATTAAACAGCAACATGATTTAACTACAATATCAGGAAAAACAACACCATCTCGCTGAGCTTCTGTATATGACAGAAAAACACAACCACAGTGAGCTTGGTGTGTTTCCACCTGCCTCTGTGTGCGGAGTGTTTCTCCTGCAGCTGCTACAGTCATAATAAAGACTCATGTCAGTTTATCTGTCCGCTGGATTGTGTCAGTACATAATGACTGTCTGGGAGTACAGGTGCGGCAGGTGAGAAGACAGATGCCTGATAAAGACATCACTGACTGACAGCCTGAAGCAGCTACTGTATCTGATGAGATGCTGCAGGTGCACACGGTCTGTGTCACAGCATATACAGTAGGGCCGACATTAATATGCATGAACTTGAGGAAAATCTCTCCTGCAGCGCCAGGAAAAATGCCATTTTTGGCAGCTACAATGGCTTAATCTGGACAGCCCTAGCTAAGAGGGGACTTTCTCAGAACATTGGCTAACGTTGTGTTAAAGTTCTTTCAAGGTTATCAAAAATCGTTCTTACAGTAACGTTAGCAGAATGTTATAGATCATATCAAAGATATTAAAACATCAAAAATATTAATCTATTATAAACAGTCAGTGGGAAATAATCTTACAACTTAAAATTGTTCGCTGGAGAAATGAGGCAGGAGGTATATGAGGCAAAGAAGCTGATTGGCTGATTGAAAATGTGTTTTTTGTTTTGCTGCTTGATTTTCAATTCATTTGGTTAACCAGGAGCTACAACAACCAAACTGTACATGCAAATAAACAATACTGTATTGATACACTATTTTCTTCAGTGCTGTATTCTTACTGAATCAGATTTATAGGCAAGGATGTTGTGTCTGAGTATCAGGAGTATTTTAGCAACTAGTTCCACCTAATATATATACACTATATATACATACACACACTATATATACATACACTATATATATATATACATACACGGTACAGTGATACATTTGTATACACTATCAATAGCTTTGTGCAGTGTCTTTGGTTTGCGGTATTAACTGTGACCTTTATATACAGATATAATATTTAATCTACTTTTAGAAATGGTGGTTTTACTCTTGTCCTTGAAGCTTTAATCAGTGTATTCAGATTCCCAGTGTTGTGCTGGTGTTGTGTCAGTTGTCAAGGAGCTACAGGTGGTATTAATGGGTCAGAGGGTATCTGTGTGTTTTAACTCTGATACATAGCGACACGATTCGATTTTAGAACACAAAAGCCTTCTGGATTTGTCTTCCAGAATTGATCTGGTTTGATGTTTGATGTTTTAAAAATACGTCCGATTAAGATGATGTCTGTAATTTTATTCTTAAACTATGAAATCTCATCTGATACCTTTCTCATCTCATATAGAAAGCCACAAGATTAAGTCTTGTGTGATTGTATACTGAGTGTCAAATCTATTTGCTACAGTGTTAAACTGCATGCAATGATTATATGCAGAACTCATAAGAGGATTATGTGCAGTAATTAATAATCAGAGATAAATACCTGCCTCCTTGACTACATATTCTCTCACAAATGTGTTTTTAAATGTTACCTTACAGGTAATTCTGTGAAATTAACCCTGATTTCCTTAGGGCACACTACCTAGTGATTACTAAATATATCATCCTAAAACCGTCTGCTTATCTCATATGAGCTTCCAGAGGATCTCAAATGTCTCAAACTGTGCTCAAATATATATATATATAATAATAATATTTAGCTTTACAAATATTCCTTAACTCTTGGACCTGCAGCTGTTCTCTAGTTCTCTAGAACTAGTCTAAGCTGTGACAGAACTAAAGTGTAAAGTAGATCTACTCTATTTATCACAGACCTGTTATTAACTAGCAGGTTTAGACGAGACCTTCACCCTTGACTTTCACAATGTGCATTCTTCACTCAAATTCAACTGAACGGCTGACACACACTTCTGCTGGGGTGCGAGTCTTACATTTTATGATTGTAATGCTTATGAAACACACAGACACGCATGACTGTGTGAATGAAGTGTATCAACATATACACACGTTATATTTACATCATGGATGTATAACCCACGTGTTTGTAAACGTGTCGATCATCATTCTGTTACATCCTCCACGTGTAGAGCAGATGTTTACACATTTACCCCTGTCCTTGCTGTTGACCTTGAAGTGGGGGTGGGGGCAGTTGTTTGTGAGGTAAAGGGCAGGTGGGGTAATATGATCCTCCCATGTTCCTGATCCATCATTCCTCAAATTCTGACACACACATCACAATACATAATCACGTCACACTGCAGAACCAGCCCAGCCCAGCCCCGACCGCTGGGGCATAAAATCCTCACTCACGGGTCACAAACCCCAGCCAGGGATCTGAGTTTGACTTAAGTGTCTCTAGCTGTAACAAATTCTTCTATCTTTCCTCTTTGTCACATTTCATAATTTCACTGTATTCAGTGTGGAAGTGCTGGTGAAAATCAAGTTACCGAAAAGAAAAACAGCATTTTAAAACATCAAAGCTGTTAAAAACAGGTAGCAACATCATGCTACAGTCTATAAGATACATGAAAGCCAAAATGTAATGCAGCATTAAGCATCATTACTGTACATTTATCCTTCATGATGACTGCACTTCCAGAATGCATTGCGCTGCTGGAGATCTGCTTCTAGTGGTTGTCTAAATGAAGTATGCAGTATAAGGTTCTTAGTTAGAATGCTGTCTAAGAAGACAGCTGAGCTATGGTCTAGATTTCACCTACAAAAATAAACAAATGTTGAATAAAAGCAAAAAATACTTCAAATTGGTTCTTTACCTAGCTACTCTCAGACATTCTCAGAACATTGGCAAACGTTCTCTAAAAGTTATCCTAAAGTTATTAAAAACTATCCTGCAATATCGTAACGTTATTTATTGTACATATCAAAAACGTTATTCTTAAGTAGTTAGTGAAATGTTTAAGTAACATTCTTATAACCAAGCAATGTTAATACAATGTCTAAAAAACTGAACATTTCAAACGTTATTACAACATAGTTCTTAGAAACATTTTTAACATTTTTGTGACTAATGGAAATGTTGAGATAATGTTCTTACAATCTATAAATGTTAGCTGTGTAGTTCTTTCCAGTGGGAATCCCCCGTCTTTGAGCAGCAAGAGAAATGAGCGGAGAATTTCTTTAGCATGATTCAGTCGCTGAGTGACTGTTACAAGTGTCACAGTACGATGTTATTTAAAGTGCACTCCAGATTCCACACACATTTAGATAGAGCAGTGAATAACTGTAACATGACTTACAGCTCAGCATATGCAGAGCGCTCATGCAACAGCTCATGCATCATTTATACCAGCACAGAATACCTGATCTGCAATATCTGTCTTCTACACTGTCCGTATTCTAGATCTGTTTTCTCACTTCAATGTCTAAACTGTTCTCAGCTCTGTGTAAGTGTCTGTCAAACTCACTTTAAATAGGTTTTGAAGTCGCAGAGCTACTTTTTTTTGCATATCTGACTCCAATCGTTTGGAGTCTAAACAGCAAACACACACACACAATAAAATCTGGTTTACAAACCAGATCCAAACCACTTTCAGATTCAGTTTGAAATCAGATTAAAAATCTAATTTTTGGAAATGTATTTCAGTCTGAGTTAGATTATTGGTTATTATTAGGTTATTCTTTTAATG
>JAZGTJ010006447.1:0-24921 GCA_036877575.1 Botia almorhae | reverse complement strand
GTGTTAGACGGGCTATGCATTTACCATTGACCTAAAAGCCACAGCACTGCATTTTCCCTGAGTTTTTAATGCTGGATGATTACTTTAATTCTTAATGAAGGCAAGCTTTGGTTTGCTAAGTGGAAGGCAGCCTAAAATTGGTATAATTGACCAGAAAAGCCCCCAGTGGAATCATGAAGCTTTGGCTTGCTCTAAAAGCAGCATTTAGTCATTGTAGGAACGGCAGCAAATGGACTTGTTGATCTGTTTCAGTTATATTACTCTAGCTGCGGTCAGTGCACTTGTTTTAGCTGCGCGGTTTGAAAGAACTCTTACAAATGTAAACGGGCAAAAAGCACAAGAGGCTTTTTTGCTCTTCCTATAAACAGAGAGAAAGTCCTTCCAGGAATGAAATAATAGAGCACAGCCGAGGCAGAAACCCTGTTACGAGGTTTATTTATACAGTCCGAATGCTATGCTGTTACTATACAACTTTAGACATCTTTAAGCATGTTGTTCTGCTTTGTAAATAACTGGCAGGTTAGAAAAGTCAGAATAATTTGAATTTTTACCTTGAATTATTTCTGTCTTAATCAGAATGTGTAAAATTAGTCACATTTAATGGCTGTTGTGACCAGTAGGGGTGAATCGATACTAACATTTTAGATTCTGTACAATACCGGCCCTGGTGCCTCAATGTTGATACAAAATCGATACCTTAAAATCAATACCTTAAAATCAGCACCCTAAACACCAAACAAACAGCCTTGAGGGACTAATGAAATGAATCTAGGGCTGTCAATGGATTCAGTAATTTAATGTAAGTAATCTCATACATGTTTATATTTTATGCAGTTAACATGTAAAAACATTCCGAAGCTTTGCGTTCTGAAGTTTATGCAAACATGCGTAGCAGAATATAAGTATGCAGTGTTGATTATAGTATAAATAGACAGAAACTGATATAGAGTGCTTTACTTTTAGTTTTATGATTTTTGACAGTATAATTGTTTATGATTAAACTGTGAAATAAGAAAACATGCATCTGGCACATCACCACATATAGTGTAATGCTGCATGTTTTGTGTATTATTTGTTCTCAGGTTGCGTGCATGAGCGCACAGGAAGAGCAGGAGAAGAGCGAGTGTGTAGCAGGATTTCAGCAGAAGGAGTATCATGTGGAGTACAACGGAGGGTTCCTCAAAGATGTTCCTCTGGTGCAAGGTACAGCAACCCTTATTATTAACTTCCCACTGCGAATCAGGGTTCAATCAGAGATTGTGTTGAACACTCATCTGTGTTGCTCAATATCTGAATGTTTTAAACCCCCCAAAAAAATTACAGGTTGCAGCTTTAATAATGTTTGCTTGTGGAATTGTACCTCTCTCTCCTGTATCTCTCTCTCTGAGCCACATGTGTATGCCAGCTGGAGACAGAACAGTTCTCGAGGGCTTTGGTGAATTTCGATTGTTCATTATTCTCATTATCATGCGCGATACTTTTTTATTTATTAAAAAAAGAGGCAATAAAGGCTGCAATGTCCAAACAAAACATCAGAATGCTGTAGTGCTCATAAATAATTCTGCTTGATTGTGTGGATGTTTACAAAGCCTTTGTGATTCCTCTCTCTCTCTCTCTCTCTCTCTCTTCCACCGTCTGCCGCGTGTAACGTTTGTAGCGCAGAACTTCCTGCATAACAATTCCGAAGTCTGGCAGATGTAGCGCAACGAAGACGAAAGCAGCCAGAAAATTTCTGTCCAGCCTCATTTCTGTTTTTCCGAGACCGTTAAGACAGATATTCTAAAAACACAAAGAAGGTACTGAAACTTTTACAGACCACATGAATTCAAAATTAGAATGTCGTTCCATGTGTGTGAGCTGAGGCCGCCTGTATTCTAGTGTACTTCTAAACATTGAGTCTAATTTACTTTTTATTTTACTTTTAAAATGTGCAGTTTTGTGTCTTCTAAAAAAACAATGACTCATCATGCACTACACAGATTTTTGTCCAATCACATTCTCTCTATATTCTCCCATTTTTTTAATATTCCATCAACCAACTAGTGACGAGCCAGTTGTGGTGCATGGCTGTGACGTAACTAAAGCCCATTGGCTATTGAAAATAAGGGGGGCGTTATGTCCAGTCCAGATTTTGTTGTAATAAAAAAAATAATAAAGTCCATTAACGCAAGAAAGAAAACGCTGCTTGTCAAGTGAATTCTTTTAACCTCCCAGGTTTTTGCGTTCGCACAATAAAACCCCTCCGAGACCCCAAGTATCAGAGTAATTAATTAAATTACAGTCTAATTACACATTAAGCATGTATTTCCCCACGGGATACCCTTACACTGCCTCTCACGAATGAGGCAACCCCAACAACAACACCAAAGTGTTTTGAGAGCAGTAACATATTAATCAGTTCTTCGGATAAATGATAAACAATGTGTTTTGCCTGGTGGAATTGTATCCCAACCACCCCTCGAGCCAAACATGAGAAATGAATAAAATAAATGAAAAAATTCACTGTGTGTTGTTCACATCAGAGGAGTCCAGAGGTCCTGTACAGCTCGTGAATACAAATCAAGCCAGAGTGCAGACATGCAGCAGAGGTCAGAGCTGCTGTGAGAGCCAGCCAGACAGCGGCTTCAGTCAGTCAGGCAGGCTGGAAGACACGCGTGAGGTGCTTGTATGACACTGATCTCTGTTTATGGGCAATCCGTAGAGCTTATATAAATAAAGCTTTGTGTGCAGCAACATGGAAGCATCATTTTTCAGTTCTGTTGTTGAGATTTTGTTGCTTTTAACAGAGTAGAATGGAGTGTAAATAGGCTGGAATCGAACCTTTGTTTCCTACATGAGCACCCCAGCTCAGTGTGATAGCAGCACATGTAGCTAACCGCTAGACCACAGCTGAGAAAGAAATAATGAAGTCATACAGGGACAGTTCACATTAAAATGTAAGTCTCAATTATTTACCTGCCCTCATGTTTTTTCAAACCTGTGCTATGCTGTTAGTTTTAAAAAACACCATAAAAAGCTCTTTCCTGTGCTGTATGTGTCACATAAAGCTTTATGTGAGGAACCATGTTAAAGTTATTCACTGAAGTCTTGTGTCTGTGTAAAGAATAATGATAAGAAATGAAGAATTTATAAATAGCATTTACCATTTTTATAAAGCTGCAATCCAAAACTTGTGCCTCGGGGTGAGGTAAAAGTGTTGCAGTGTTGAACACTGATCTGTCATGTACATGTATCTGTCGAGTAAGGTTTTCCTTTATTTTTAACCCCAAAAAAGTTACAGATTGCAGCGTTAAGGCTGTTTAACCAGCACTGAAGGGCTCTAATTCACAGAGAACCTTCTGTTTTAGTAGAACGTGGGCGAGCGCTTTGATTGTTTAATTGGGCTTTTTGTTCTCTCACAGTCCCGCCATAGCTGTCAGAGCTCCTTTAAAAAAATAACATCGTCTTCGTGATTGTCACAATTCGCTGGTTTGCGTTTCCTCAGAGATTCACAGTAATGTCTTCAAGCTTTTCTTTGACTCCTCTGGGACAGGCAGTAATGTCTTGCTGGCACAGCTTCGGGCCCCAGTGGGAATCTAGAGGCTCTGCCAAAGTGTCTTTCTCTCTCCTCTTCTCATACTGACAGTGGTGTCGACACGTTTCAGAGCTAACAGAGTAAGAATAGGCATTGTAGTTTGCTGAGATAGATCCGCGGAAGCTGCGGTTTACGCAACAAGGTTTCTCCTGCATGTCGTGCACGCGGCCGGGCGTGACTGTTGAGTTTGCACGCAGTCACGGATTTGGAGCCATTTTTACCGCTGCATTCCAACTTTTTGACGGGGGGGGGACCATTGATCCATGTAATTAGAACAGTGAGAATAGAGGCGGTTCTTGCAAAAGATTGCTCCCTTTGAATTTCAATTTATTTAAGCTACAGAACATGATTGTGCTGACAGGAAACACCATTCGAGACTATTACACTGACAGCGGGAGAAACAGGGCGAAAGCGAAGTCATCAGGCCCCAAATGCAACGAGAAGTACCGCTTTTCCAATAGAAAAATATATATTTTATCACCAATACAGCGATCTTGCCTAAAGTTTGTTCGTTCAATCTTTTTATTTCATTCAGTTCGATTGGGAAGCGCGCTGAGGCATTTTGTCATCTGGGGATGCAGCGATCCGTGCACATGAGGACAGAGCTCAGTTCCGCTTAACTGAGTTTTCCTGTATCCCTCGCATACTTCCATTACCTTGAATATGCTCCTGTCAGCAAAGCGCAATACACACAAAAAAAAAACCTCACACCAACCGACAAACAGGCGAATAACTTCGGTAGCAAAGCTAAATTTAAACGCAGAGGTGGCATTAGCGTGATGTTCAGTCAGAGAAATACTCGCACACGCACACACGGTGTTTCAGAAAGCTTTGTCGCGATAAAGACTTTATCGGCTGAAAGCTTCAGGATCAGAGGTTACGGAGTTTCGAACGTAGAAATTCGCAGGAAGCACATCTGTCACAAAATGTTGTTTAGTTTACCAATAGCTCGACGAGTTTCTCTGTCCTGTTGCTTTTGTTTTGAAACTTTTTATTGAAGTTTCAGTCAGACATTTTTTTCCTTCAACATATGTCACAGCCATAAATCGTAATATTTAGAGGCAGGTAGTTTAAGAGAATATATCCCATATTCGATTGAACACACTTAAATATCCCGTGAGTCTGTAAGTGCAGATGTGTTAGTAATTTAGCCTGTATGGTTTATCTTTCACTGAATGGAAAGGCTGTACATTTTATATGTATTAATGTGCATTTGTAGACCTATAGGAGTACACTAGCATATTGCCTCAAAGCTAATAATCAAAAAGCGTCAGAACTCCGATTTCAATTTCTGTGTAGCGTAGACGTCACATTGCTAAACAAACACCTGTGCTATAGTATTAGGAGATAAAAGAGTTGTTTTCTGAATAAAATTCCTGCAATTTGCAGGCAACATGGGCAACGTGGCCACCGGCGCGTGTCAGACTCAGAATAAAAGAACACTTCCATTACAGCCCTAAAATGACGCATAATCACACTGATATAAGTTTGTGGTATACGGCAGCACAATAGGAATGAGGTTATTCCGAGCACAGAGTCCTGCTGTTTGTGTACGCCACAAGCATTTACAGTGTGTGCGCGGGACGAGCGTGTCTCTGCAGGTGTGTGGCTGGTGACTCATCGCTGGTGTCAGAGGCAGTCAGCTGCGCAGGTGACATATGCAGATTTATGTAAATGAGCTGATCTCCTTTCCTCCTGTTTGGCTGGTCCTGCTCAGTAATTATGCAGATGGAGTCAGGTGGTCAACGCAAACCACCTGAGAGTCCCGAATCAACAAAATGTATCCATTTAACTCCCAGAAAGACCACAAACAAGCGTGAGCCCCTGAATGCCTGCAAAGTTTTCCAGCTAGCCATTTTAGGTTGTGAGAACATTTCTTGTTAGGTTTTCATTAAGTGAAAAAGTTTATTTTATTTAGATTGTTCTCTAAACATTTTAAACATCTAGTAAGAATGTTATTCAATTTTTTTATCAACTTATCAATAACTTTTGATATATAATGTGTATATATATACATTATATATACACAATACATGTTCTACTAATGTTACTGCAAGAACTTTACATCGAGGGAACGTTTAGAAAATGTTAGCCAATGTTCTGAGAATGTTACCTGTTGGCTGGGTTATTAATCAGCATTCATATCACTGTGTATTTGAAAAGAAAGGTTTTTGATGTTTTGTGTGCTGTGTTTTGGAACATACGGATGAATGCTAATATGGGGATAAAAAAGACTTTACATAGGTTCCAAAATACAGCAAAACAAGGTTTTTAGACATTTGGAGAATAAAGATAAAGTTTGAGAAATATCAGTACAGTTATGCATCGCAAGCAATGTAATGAAATGAAAGACTTTCTGAACTTGTCAATCGCTGGTGCACAAATAGAAGATTCAATGTATTTAATTTGAAAATCGTCACGTAAACCGAGAAGTCCATCTCGGCATCTAAATTAAAATATGATTACTTTCTCCAATACAATCACATTCTGCCGCCCAAATTAGAAATGAAGTTATTTTCAGAAACGGTTAACCTTGAACGGGCGCTAACCGAAACGCGGCGTTCTCTCGAATAGGATATCGTTTTTATATTACTAAAAGGAAAATCAAATAAAAGTGCAGCGCTCTCATTCCTCCGGATGCTGGGAGTGGAGGTATCTCCATCTTTTCTGTCCTACACTATAATGAAGACGGAAAAATGGAATGCAATTTTATGAAAGCCAATGAGATTGATCTTTTCTTCTCCCAGAGCCACTCACCGTTAATTCAACACCAGCTCCAATTTCACACACTTATTATCACACCGCCGGCCGCGCCAAAAATACAAACCCGCTCCGCTCTAAACTCCTCTGCCGCTGGGAAATTAGAACATCACCCGACGCAGATCAGAGAGATCTTGTATCAGCGTACAAGGTGACACCTGTGAGTATTGAGTCGCGGCCTGAAAACCGGACTATTCATTTTAGTTTAGTTTAGCTAGCAAATTTTTAGCTCTTTGAGAATTCATCAAATAATCGGGTAACACGTTTCTCGAACCCTGTCCACACTCGTTAGTCCCGTGAATGTAATTGAGTTTGTGAAAATGTTCATAGTACAGAACGTCTCGAGTACTTGAGGATTTCTGGTTACATAATTGGCCAGATTTCATCCCTCAAAGCAACTGGAAGTTGGGATCCAAAAACTTGGAAAAGTTTCTTAATGGAAACGCACTCGTTGCTTCAGACCGGCAGGTTTTTGCACCAGAGCGCCGTTCTTGAGTGCTCCCCGATGGCGGTTCAAACATTTAGTCACATTTATTCTTGTTGCTCCCTGTTACATCAGAACCAGACCAGGATCTGTTAGCAGTTTCATTCCTCTACCCAAATACAGACTGCCATTGTAATACAGTGTGTGATTTACTGTCGACCTTATGGCAGTGAGTCTCAGACTTATCGTGTCTTTATTGGCCATCATCACAAAAGTGTTTGAAAGTCTTTCTTGGCTCTCAGTTCATACAGTACACCGTCTCTACAGATTTGGCACTGTTGGCTGCTGACTATTGAGGCTGTATTGAGCATAAGAATCTTCTCTTGGAAAGATTTTGACCTTTCTACTGTGCTGTGCTTGACTTTATGATTGTACTGTCTCTCAGGGTTTTGTATTGCTTGCTTGTTTGAAATGCGTTGAATAGGAATTAATTGCTGTTCTTTGAGGTTTATACTCATGAACTTTGAATTATAATTGTTTTTTTTGTGGCAAAGGGGCAGACACACACTTTTTAGTAAAACCCTGTTTTATTGGCTGTAAAGTGACAGTTGACTCAAACGGACAAACAACGTCAACTTATTGTGTGTAATAGCTGTGGTAGGAGATGAAGACAGCGTTCGAGAACTTTTGATGAAGATGCAGATACCTGACAGTATAATGTCAAAATATAGTATTTATTTACAGTAGTAAAATATACATATATATACATAAATATACATATTCATATACAGTAGTAAAATACAGTAAAAATATTCAATTTTCACAGTATTTTGCGGTAGTTTAAAAAATAGCATATTATTTGTGACGCTGTGTCCAAATAGCCAAACTAACACTGTGGGATTGTTTTGTAAATTAAGTACGACATTTATTTTAAATGACATTTTTTCTTACGTCTGTGTTATGCGTTTGAATAAATGCCGTAATAGTCTAAAGTTTTATCTGTCGTTTCTTCCTGTGTCGCACAAGGGTGTGTAGAAGACCTTCTGTCTCTCCAGATCACAGCTCTCTCTCAGCTGTCATTTTAAAACATTAATCACCCGGCCCACATACAACACGGCCCGCTGCCACTTTTTGGGGTATTTTTAATTGACTATAAATCAGGCACATGCTTGACAAATGACGGTAATTACAGCGCAGCCATTACAGTGCTAGAGAGAGAGTTTCCCTTCAGTAAAGAGAGGGGTCAGCGGGGTGACACAAACACTTGTGTGAGCATGTGTGTGCGAGCGAGAGAGAATGAGAGAGAGTGATAGAGAGAGAGAGAGACAGATAGAAACAGAGCAAGGGAGAGAGATAGAGAGAGAGACAGATATAAAGATAGTGACAGAGCAAGGGGGAGAGAGGGAGAGAGAGAGAGAGATTGATATATAGATAGAGTTAGAGAGAGAGAGAGAGATAGAGAGAGTGATAGAGAGAGAGAGACAGATAGAAATAGAGCAAGGGAAAGAGAGCGAGAGATAGAGGGAGAGAGAGAGATTGATAGATAGATAGAGTTAGAGAGAGAGTTAGAGAGAGAGAGAGAGAGAGGGAGAGAGAGAATCTTAGCCTACCTGTCTCTCACTCTTAAGTGCTAGCTGTCATGACCTTGGACTGTAATATAGGGCATGCGTGGCAGGCTATCATAAAAAGATGTGCTTTAGGGATCGGTCTAACGATCAAGCAGGGTTAACATATTGGCCATGAAAAGAACATAGAAGAACAAAGTCAAGAACATGCACATTAAGTTCCCGACACTTCCTGTTGCTTTGGCTGTGTGTGTGTGTCCTGGTTGGCAGGTGCTGATATGTGCCTTGTCCATGTGTGAGCTCCTTTGATCGATCTTGTTTTTCCCAGTTGCTTAAATATAGTTCCGGCAGGGATGCCCGACTTTCTGCCGCTGGTCTGCTCTGGTTCCAAAGCACTGACCCATAAAATTCCAGGACTCTAGAAATGAGTAGAGTCAGGCTAGTTGAGGTGAGAGCAAATGGGATTGAGTTCTAGGACACCATTGAGAGGAAGGTGGCCTAGGGTGGTGGACCATACTGGCAGCTGTTCCCAGTCCGCCCTGGGCATAGTAACTGCCATTTGATCTCTCATCCGCAGCAGCGAACCGCGCTATGCAAAATGGACCCGCTCCACTCGCTAACCTACTTAGCAGAAGAATTTACATTTCTGATGCAAATGGAGTGTGCATCTGCCCGGGCAAACAAACACCCGTACACACTGCCGACGAGCAAAATAACCAAACATGTTTAATTCAGAACCGCCTGTTCGCCGAGGCGTGTGTTCATCAATTAGTAACATGATCTTTTTAATTGCAGCTTTGAAGGGGAATTTAAAGAGTGTAGCATGTTTCACACTGATGCAAACTGTCGGAATTAATGCGCTCCGGTGTTCGACAGTCGCCTATTCAAATTAACTTGAAACGGCAAAGCATTAGAGTGGAATCTGCTACATCTCTGCTGTCTAAAAGGTCAACGGCAAACTTATACATTTTAATGACCACTTGAAATTCAAGGCTTATATGCCGTAAATTTGAATAAGCGTTGAAGAATTGAAGAATCGTCTTTCAAAGCTAAATCTGATTAAAATCGTTCAAATTGTTACATCTGAATGCGACCATTCGGTATCAACACCTTCGCGTTACACCGCGCGCTGACTTGTGCGTGTATTATTTTTATTCAGCGGTGAACCAGAGCTTGAACCGGTGAGCATTAAAGCATATGCAGGCTTTAGCATGTAATCTTATATGTAATTTAATAATAAAAGTCCTTGAGCGTGCGAGGGTATGAAGATATTGTTCTTGGTTCGACTGCTGTGACTTCCTAAATCTGCTCTAGAAATTGTGTTGGTGGTTTTGCTGGTTTGTCTGAGTGCACTTCTGTGTCCACCGATATTTTGGTTACAGGCCAACACACGGCATAAATCCATGCTACACTTCAGTCTAACAATAATTTACTGACGCTTGTGTTCTGGTTTGGACTGTGTGTGTGTGTGTGCAGGTTTGTTTATGTCTGTGCAAGGAGAGGTCAGCCTTACACACTGAAAGAAAGTCTAACGAATACAAAGAAAACCGCAAGAGACTCCACAAACAGACGGTGTTTTCTGGTAAAAGAAAAAAAAGCATTTCCTCTTTCATCTCTGTCAGAGTAGCATCAAAAGCTTCTTTGTAAATCAAACCTTTTTATCATCTCCTTATTATTTCTGCTCAACTTCAGTGGACACTTTTAGCTACTTAAAATTGCAGCATAGTTGCTGATGATTGTCGAATTGGGCATTTATACGGACAGCTGTAATAACTCGCTTCTGAGAACGTCTGTAACCAGCACTGAGCATCTAGACAGGAACAATGAGTCCATCAGAGTCTTTGCAGTTCATTATCTTTGAGAAGGCAGTCGGTCTGTAAGTGATTACCTTATTTTATCTATTGTGATAAAACGTTCTGCTTTACAACTCGGCCAGATGATGGATCAAAAAATATGACTGGAAAATTACAGAAGCTCAGATCTGCAGAGGCAGTTGCACTCTGTGTGTGTGTGTCTTTTGAGGTTGTGTGGGTTCTGCTGTTTTCTGGTTGTGATGGCTGACTGGATGTTTGGTCTGATGCCACGGGCCCCGGGCAGTAGAGTGGCAGCAGGATTCTGATCCCAGGCGGCCGCGGCTGCCTACGCTCGGATCGATTCACCGGTGAGCAAAAGACGTGGCGTTCAGCGCTGTGCTGGAGAATGACAGGCCCGTCTCTGTGGTTCCTCCCAGCAGGACGTGTGCTGTAGGAGAGACGACTTCAGAGTGCAAACAGCATAGCACACAAATAGCCATTTGACAGCACAGCTCACTTAGAAAATAAAAAATAGCTTAAAAATATGGCTTTAATCACAGAATAGAAAATACTTTGTAATTTTGGGAATCTTAGGTTGGTTGTTATTTATCACAGGCTCTTCTGGTGTGGAGGAACTCTGGATGTGATACATTACTGATGTATTTCATGCCAGAAAAGAACATCATGTTGTTTGCTCACTCGTTTGTCTTTCCAAACCTGCAGGACCTGCTTATACTGTGAAGCACAGAAGAGCTTTAGCAGAAAGAATGGCGATGCTGCTCTTTTCTCTACAATAAAAGCATTGACCAAATGCTGTCAAGCTCCGTAAAGATGTACGGTACGGTACAGTACAGTATCATAAAGCTGGTATAGCTTCTAGCTGTGGACCTATAGCGTCTGGACCTTCTGAAGCCATACAGTAGCCCTGAAGAACATATTGACTCATTTCCATTTCTGCACGGGAGAACCAATAGCATTTACCATCGCAGTACAGTATCATAAAGCTATTTCCTTTTATTGTGGAAACAAACAGCTTGAATATTTTGCCTGCTGTAACGTCTCCTTTTGTGCTTCACAGAAGAAAATCACTTGGGTTAGCAACAACGCCGAGGGTGAAAATTACAGCAGATTTTTTTCAGACGTGTTCCTCAAGTGCGCTGGCCGCACAAAAAGCTCGCCTGACTCAGCTTTTCTGCAACGCTAACAGAAAGGGATTTTTATAAAAGAGCGTTCTCACCTTCTCAAAGCATTGTTTTTTCCTCACTCGTTTTTTATTTCCCTGACAGAGAGTCAAAAGGCTGCCGACAGTTATTCACCTGGAGCGTGCCGATGTGTGCCCGGCGTGAGCGCTCCTCTGTGAGCTGTCAAATGAGATTGACAGCTGTTAGGCTGAGAGCTCTTTGAAGGGTTTTTTTGTGCTGACTGACGACAGTAGATGACCGTAGGAGACGAGAGGGAAAATCAGCTCTGACAAAAAGACATGCTTTTAATAAACCCCTTTTGAAGTTTGTTGTTATGATAAATTAAGATGCCAATCCTCCTTGATTCCTTGAGCGATTCTCCAGATCAAACACACATGTTTTATCCCAAACTCGGAGCTTAAGAGATTTAATGGAAATATACAAATATATAAATATATATAACAGCTGGGCTCCGAATGCTATAGAGGTTTTTGAAGTAATGCAACCTTGTAATAAGTAACATCAAAGCACTCTGCTCTGGGCTACACAAAGCAAAGTGAAATAAATAAAGAATATATGTGTGTTTATTTACGCTGGCTAGTATTTTCTGCCAATCACTTAGTTGTGCCTGATGGATGTTCGCCAGGCAACAAATATGTATTTACTTCTTATAATTATCTTTTATTCATAAATACAAAACAGCTAGAGCTTGTTTAGTCAGTTTTGTTTATCGCAGTGGCTTTCATGGGCTAATTAACTCAAGAGGTAGCAAAACATAATAATAGGAGGTCTGTGGTCCTATTTGAAGCACACAGCGATTTTAAACAATGAATTGTTGTGTAATAATTTAAATATTCCAAGTGTAATTAAATAATGCACTTTAGTATATTATTTGTTCTCTATAACTGCATATTCGTCAGGCTGAAGTCGCGTCTCTCTCTGTGCCAGCGGGGGCATGTGTTTGGCGTTGGGTTGACAGGGCAATTTATTTGTTTGGCATTTGTTATTTCCTATCAACTATGATCAACACATAGACACCCAGTAAAATCTACAACGGGCATCAGATGCGGTTTGTGTTGCGTTTGCTGGGGCTGTTCAATAGGTGCACAGGTTTATGGGTAGTGATGACATCACTCGCGCCAAGACGGTGACATGGACTGTGGTGTGATGGTGAGGAAGCTGGCATACGATGCACACACATGACTACAGATTGGAAGAGTGTTGTTGGAAAGTCATCTAAACCAGCTGCTTTTGGATACTTCCTCCTCCAGGAGCTGTACTTGAACAGCTGAAAATAGCCGCCCAGAGGTGTTACAAATACAAGGGAACTGGCAGGCCTGAGGGGACATTTGTTTTGTATTGTTACTGGTTTGTATTAGGAAATTTAGAAAACCCTTAAAGAAATAGGTGATCGCATGGCATTTACTACCCTCGTCTACACTGCTGATGAACACTAAAGCAAAAATGGGAAGACTCTTAAGCTGTTTGTCTGGTGAATATGAATGCATTTGTACTGTCTAAGAACAATTCACCTCAAACTGTACTGTCTCTTTCTTGCTAGTTCTCACCTTCCACGTTAAAAAGTTTTGCTACCAGCGTGACGGACTAATTTTTCCTCCGCTCACTCTCACCTAAGGGCATGCGGTTTTTCGGCTGAAGAAAATGCATTAGGAGAGCATCATTTCCTGTCTTAAAGTTTCAGTGGACCATTAGAACTGGTGTAGGTGTCATAGAACATGTCTGACTTCCTGTTTTGGTCACAGGAAATACTTTATAGTCAGGTGTTTTTATGCAAATGAGGCATTAATGGTTGGTTAATGAAAATAGCCCTGTAGTGCCGGTAGGTTCACCACTGACCTGCCATCTGCGTGTGTGAGATGCGCATGTGTCATCATGATGTAGGATGGTGTGACATCTGTCATGTGATAGACACCTTGACACGGTTATTTCTCATGCGGTCCACCTACCAGCTCGAGATGATGCAACGTTTGTGGAGCATGCTGGAGAAAGTCGCCTCGTTTACTGTCTCACTCTCGCCGTGTTGCAAATCGTCGCTGTTGTGTTTCTGTAAAATCGATTGTGACATCTGACGGTGTAGCTCTAGATACAAATTAATACTGTATAATAATGTATTAATATACCGTGTGTCAATAAAAGGGGATGATGTGGCATCAGAATGCACAGCTGTCATGAGAGGCGTTTATTTAGTTCCATTCTAGGGAGAAAATTAAAGTCAAATAAAATATTGATAATTTAGGAATTTAGGAACATGAGTCTCATCTTAGATGTTGGGTGCATCTTCACGCTTAATTAGTGTTTAATTTAATGTTTATTTTAAAATGAGAGAGTGTGAAAGTAGGTGAGAGGAGAGAGAGCTTATTGGCTGTGATTCCTACGGCTTTGTGTCGATAACAAACAAGAAACGGGGTCCCCATAGGGGAAATACACAAAGCAATTACAGCAAGAGAAAGTTGCCTGGAGAACCTTATTAAAATTTAATAAGCCCAAGGTTCTTTTCTAACCGTTGTTCTGTGATGGCAGAACATTATGTTTCCCAATTCTCAAATTAAATCGCAGAGCGAAGTGAGAAAAAAGATGGAAATAAAAATAGAGTGAGTTTGGATTGCTTTTTCTCATGTTCGTGGCACTTTTAAAGCATGCGACTTTAGAGGCACTTTGACATTCCGTAACTTATTTGTTCACACGTGGCCTGTCTTGCGTGGTTTGCCATGTTTCTTAATCTATCGCTCGAGGAACCCAAAACTGAACAGATGCATTCATCTATATACAACTGCACTGTTGGCACAGGTCCAAAGAGTCCAGATTAAAAATCTGGGATTATAAAATTAAACCTAAAAACAATGAAAGTTGTACTTTTTTTTAAAGAAAAACAAGTATTTACCTTTATTCACTTTTTCTGGATTGCTAATCAAATGCCAATTTATACAAACCCTAATTAATGTGTATGTGAACTCAAAATGCTCTTTGGAACATTTTCATTATTCATGAAAATATGGCATATTAAAACCTTTGTGTTATATTGCATTAAATTGGAAATTTCAAACAAATTTGATACATTATAAATTTGACCTAATAAAAGCATTGTGAGAAATAGCATTTTGGTGGATTAAGGGTGTTGAATGTATAAGCAGCTTCATTAAAGATGAGAGGAGTTAGGAATGTAGCAGCGCATTGTTGTCCTTCACATTTGGCTCATTTTTATTGTGCCTGCGTGGTTGTTTGTGCATGTGTGGGTGTATGATGGTGGAAACCTGTTGCTCTGGCCCACTGACTATGTGAGATAACAAGCAACAGCAGAATAGGAGAACATGAGAGCTTGCTCTCATTATTCTACCATCATTACCATACAGCACACACACACACACACACACACACACTCTCTCTTCTATTGCTAATCTGCAGTAATACATTGCAAAAGAATGGCAAGTCCTGCCACACTGTAGCTAACGCAGAATTTAGCTGAACTCGGAGGCTACCGCGAGTGTGACTTTTTGACCTGTAGCGTCAGAACCGAGAGGCTTAAACACAAAAGTTATTCCAACAGTTAATCCGCTGATGCGGATTTGTTGTATTTGCCTGGAAAACTAACAAAGTATTTGAACTTTCGCCCGCAGCGGCCTAAGGGTGTCGAGCTGAAAGTGCTTCTAATGCCTGGCATCCCATCCAGAATACAAGCGTTTGGTGATATAATGTTATAATATCTGATTTTTGGGGTTATAACCTCTCTGATGGCTTTCTGCGGTGGTACCTGGTATAAACGGTGGTAGCAAAATAAAGTCATTTTCTATTGATCGGGTCGGTCTGTTTTAAAAGCTTCTGGTCGGGATGCATCGTATTATGATTGATCGCACTTGTTTGATCGCTGCTGATATCAGGTGTCGCAAAGAGGAAATGACATGGTTCTGATATACAGTCAAATATTTATGCTTTCAGAAGCTTTATGAAATACCTGATGGGAGTGATACACAGTTTTATAGCCGTCATCCACAGTGACATTTGAAGTTCTATTTATGTCTGTGTGTTTTTACAGGAAGGTATTTATCTGTCAACACATTTAACAAGAGGTGGTGTTAGTAATTAGGCTGTTAGTTTCGCGTCACCTGATGTAAATGAGTAAAGGTTACATCGTCTCAGTGCTGTGATTATAGTACCACCCAAAATATTGCCACAAAGTTTGTGTGTCTCTGAAAAGATCACATAACAACAGAACGCACCCCCTTCTCAAGAAATCGCAGCTCGCTCACTGCAGCGTCTGTCTTGTTTGTTGGTTCTGAATGCTGATGCGTGTCGTGGAGGATGTAACAGGGCTGCTATAAACATACACACTAAACAGGGACTGTACAGTCACAATGAGATCCGTTTAAAATGCAGTATGTTCGCAATAGGCACGTCGTGCGTTTAAGCCCATTTTTGATGCTCTTCTTCATCGTTTGATTTTTATTTGATCTGATTTTCTGCTGCTACAATCAATAGACAACATACACACAAATCGTGTGAATCGCACCAGGCTTACTGTAGATTCACTGGTTTTGTGATGATATAATAAGCCTCATTTGCATATAAAGAAGGCATGTTCTTTTAATGCAAATGTGTTGGCAGTCATTTAAATGCAGCAGAAATGCAGCCTCGGCCCCAATGCATTTCGTCTTTGGTTCAACTGGATTGTAGGTGAATAAGATGCAGTTTTATTTTTAGCTGAAGTATTGATCAAAAGTGTCTCTCAATGTTTTAACAAAAAACAAGAATAAAAACGTTGCTTTTGAATTTCCTTAATGGAAAGGAGATGTCTGTAAGATCTAAACATCCGTTCTGTTTTTATTAAAATAAGACCACATTACCGATGAAAACAATGACCCTCACCGCCCACTGCACTCTACCTCAGTATCACGTTTGTGAGAGTTCCCAGAAGCACTGCATTATGGTTATGATCTCAAATAAATGCAGACAGTTATCTCGGCTGAATACAGATTAATTGGTCGGTTTCTCTTAGCTATCGTTGCTCATTAGCGTTAGTTGCATGCATGCTGCAGGAAACGTGTGTGTGTGTGTGTGTTTGCACGTGGGCAGGTACGTGTGTGTGTGTGTGTGGCTGAGGTTAAGCTCTCATGTATTCCTGTTTTAAACTCAATAACAGAAGCTCTTGAAAACTTCTGAAGAAACTTTTTCGGCATGCACTTTTGGCTTTAGTAATGACAAGCTTGGCCGAAGTATGTAATGCATTAACCTGTGATTAAACGTTTACTTTATCACACTGAACAGCACAGATTAAGGTTCCCATTAGTAATATTGGTACAACAGTGTCCATCAGGGTAATGAGGCAGCTGCAACAAAATATTGTTTTCCATCAGTGTTCTAATGAGTTGACTCAACATTTCTCCACAGCAGATGTTTGTAGTAAAAAAACATAGTATCTGAAGAATGTCGAATGTTTTTAGGTGGTGACTGACTAAACGATTTCATGATGTCATCGCTAGTCATCAGTTACATTGCTACCGAGCTACAAAGCTACTCATAATTCATAGTTAACCTCCCACTACACTTTTTGAAAATGTAGTTAGCTACATTGATGGCGGTAGTCTACCTAAACCCGCGACTGCGTATGGCTAAAAGCATGCGCTGAAAGTAATGTTTGTCCATAACCATAACGTTTGTCTCTCTACCGCCATCTCTGTTTAAAACATAAAATTGCAGGTTTCTTTACATACTTTTCTTTACGCATGTTGAAGTCAGATGAAGCCAAACAAATATTTCTCAGAAATATGATTCAACAGCTCAGATTATAACTCTAATAACTTTTATAAATATAAATTATACAACAACTTTGGGGTAAGGTATGGAGATCGTTTTGAAAACTGATCTGTTGTGCTCAATAACTTGTTTACATGGATTGCAGCTTTAACTGAAGCTACGTAAAAATGTTAATAAAAAATTCATATAATAACCAAGCAACAACATTAATACAATGTCTAAACTGGATGTAAAGAACTGGATGTTTTCAACAGTCCTAGAACTTTCAAAATTACAATTTTTAATTTTTTTTTTTACGGAAACGGAAATGTTAACGTAACGTTCTTACAACCTAAAACTGTTAGCTGGAAAACCCATCCGAATTTCTTTAGATTTCCACACGGGGCCTTTCACACGAACCCATTGACATTCACAGCTGCTGGGATGAAGGGGAGTTCAGTGAAATTGATCTCTCCAGGCTGGTGGGTAATCACGGAGCGAGAGCCAACCGGATCCGACTCTGCTTGACGGCTGGACGGCCGCGGTGTAAGCCAAGCACTTTGTTCCCCACTGTTCCTCATCTCTATCTGAAGCTATTCAGCCAACTCAGCTGCGCGACTCTTGGATGCTCCTGTGCTGGTAATAGATATCACTGATTAGGCTTCAGGCGAACAGATTTACTGCATAACTAACACAACACTCTCATTTCCCAAACCTTAAATTCTTAATAGAGCTGAATATGCTGCTACAATAAAGATCTTTATTTGTATTTAAAACATTATGGCACTAAGAAATTCCAGTCTTATTATCCACATTAATATGCATATAAAGTGGCCTGTAAAAGTGTACGGGTTTAAGTAACACTTAAAAATTTATGAATGTAATTTCATTTAAAAATAAAGTGTCACGCCAAGCGGCTCTTTTTATAGAAACGGATCGCGCAAGCACGCGTAACGGCCGAAGCGTTTCACGACAATAATACAATAAGTTTCGATAGTTTCCAGCTGTCAGACCAGTTCCTGACTATCTGACGTCCACTAAAATGACTTTTGTTTCATCAAGAATCATTGCAGAAAAGACAAAACAGTGATGTTTGTCTTGAGGAAAAGTCCAATATCAATTGCCTTCATTTGACAAAAATATATAACTTTTGATATTTTGTTGTTTGACAAAATATGAAATGACAAAAGCATTTGACAAGTTCAGCCTTGTTCCATATTTACAAACGGTATGCGGATATTCAAGAAATAGCCATTATATACAGTAACCCGCAGACAGAAAACACACAGGTCAAAGTACAGTAAATTCTCAGTCTCTGAAGTAGACATTATCTCTGCCCGAATCGTTGGGAATGAGCGAGCAAGGAGTTTTAAAACCCGTGTCTATGAGTTTGCACTCTGTGCAACAAAACATACGAGTTTGAATGATCTGGATAAATGAGGTTGAGTTGTAAAATGACTGGATTTGAATGATTTAAACACCTACTCAAAAGCTCTTAAACTGCTGGAGCCATACAGCAGGTATCAACACATCACCTAAAACAGAAATGGTAGCTGAATTGCGATCTGCATGCATTCAGACATGCTGACTGTAGGATTTGAGTATGACGCATGAACGATTGCGTATGGCTAAAAGCATGCGCTGAAAGTAAGCATGGCTCACAAAGATGGACCTGTAGTCATCTCATCATTTCAGACACAACTAAAGGATCCTCTGGTGAGTTCTTGGACTGCTAAACACACAGCCGCTAATGCCCACTGCATCTTATAACCCAGAATAAATGAGCTGGCACACAAACAAACACGTCAGAGGAATGTGTTCCTGTAGCTCAGTTGGTAGAGCATTGCGCTAGCAACGTGAAGGTCATGGGTTCGAATCCCAGGGAGCACATACACTAACAAAATGTATAACTTGAATGAACCGCAAGTCGCTTTGGGTAATAAAATGCCAAATGCAAAAATGTAAATAAATTTTGGGTGAACACTGAGACATGCAGCAAATGCAGTGCAGCGAATGCTAGTCACTGAGAGTGAATGACTAGCATTTGCAGCACTGCATGACTAGCAGTGTAGTAACTAGCTACAAATAGTAACAGTAATTGATTCTGTGTCATCAGCTAAAAAATAAACCATAAAACCAGACAGATATATATTTAGAAAGGAACTGACTGCATAAGTGTATGTACATCAGGCCCACCTTCATGGATCGGTTTGTTTAACTAGTTAAGAATAACAGTTTTGATACTTAAGAATAATAGGTTTGAGATATATGACATTAAAAAACGTTTTACTTATGTTACCGCAAGAACTTTACAGTAACTTTGGGAAGCTTTTAGAGAACGTTAGCCCATGTTCTGAGATGGTTTCTGGTTCAAGTGTAGCATTGAGTCGCTTGTTTCAGACACGGCTGGGTGCTGGTGAGGTGTTTGGAGAGGAATAAAAGAGGCCAGGATGATGAGGACAGACAGTTCCGTACATCAGATCACTCGCTCTCGTTACGAGGGCCCTTGAGAATGACGAGGACCAGAGAGGTGAGTAGGTGGAGGTGAGCGCAGAACGCATGGGATTACTGAGCTGGACCCTCAATTACATTTTGTTTTTGTAGTCAGCTGACCTGGCCGTAGCTCTCAAAGGCAAACAGATGTTGGAGTTTCTGTGCATCAGAGGAAAATGCAGACAGCGTATAAATAGCCTTTACATAAGGATTGATGTCTCTGTACAATACTGACTCCTCTAATTGTTTGAACAACAGACGTATTAACACGCTAAATAATTTTCAATAAAGACGAAGACAAACTCTGGCTATTATAACAGCACGCTTTTGAAGAAATGTCCCTGCTTTAGCTAAATGTAGTGTTCACAACTTCACATTTAATGTCATCTCTTGTCATCTGCTGCTTATATCTAGTGTTAGGAGAAAAAAACTGTCAAGAAACAGACTGGGTCAAAAATCATTTATTTTGTTGTTAAATATAAACAAGAGAAATGGAGAGCGAGAGAGGTGTGAAAGATATGGCCCTTAAAACATGAACAAATCAGGGCGAGCGAGAAAGAGACGGACATACGACAAGTAAAACCAGCGTTTATTTACAACCTGCACCATTCATTGACTTAATACTACAGCAGACAGAATTCCAGACGTTTGTCTTTCCCAAGCCTGTCTTTCTTTCTGACAAATTGGAAATAATTTTTGCATATAATAAAACTGCTGTTTAATTTTCCCGCCCACACGTATGTTTCAGAGCGGCAATTTATTGATTTTAGCCCATCACAAAATCACTGTTGATTAACTCATTATTTGATTCAGGTTAGTTAATATCATACTTTCCTTTAGTATTAGGGTAGCCTGAGGTAGAAATTAACCACTAATAGCTAACAATGTTTTGTACTTATGCCCTTTAAAACTGGATATTATGACTGGCTCAAATTATCGTATGAACATTCTAAAAATCACATACCTTAAAGATTAAACTGGTGAGTGTGACACTTGAACAGCAGTTGGCGTATTGCACGCTTTTGATTCAGATTCGTCTGTGTAATTATTAGTAGTAAATGTGACAGAAAATGTCAGGTGCAAATTCAACAGTATTAAAATATCTCCAAATTGGAAAAAGTAAGAGAGATAGGCGTGTGAATGACGACACTTTTGGAATAAACAAACTCTGCAGACAAAACAGTAATATTTGAGCGTTCTCTCAAGACACACTGTTTCCGGTGTGTGGGCTTCACGTATGAATCTTGTTTTTTCAGGCTCAGCTTGTATCTTTACAGCATATGTCAAAACTCGGGGTTCGACATGAAAAATGCACTTTCGCCCACCCATAAAGAAGGAAGCTGTGTTTGTGATATCTGAAACCAATGTTACACCAGCTCTTAATGGTGTTGATCTGAGCGCACTGAGGTTGCACCGAGGCATTAGTCCTATTATGGCTGACTGGAGGAGCCCACAGCTGGAGAAGAAGCAGCCACAGGGAGATGAAGCGTGATGAGATGTGGAATCAAACTGCTGATTCACCTCTGATCAGGAACACAGGCTACGTAAATGCCGTTCCGGACGGCGCCCCCTGCTGAGCTAGATGTCTTCAGGCTGCGCTTATTCCGCTGCGGATAAACATCATTATGTTCTAACAAGCTGGTTAATGGTGAACCTTCAACCTTCAAAAGAAGGGCAGACATGAGAGGTAATGATACCCACTGCAGGGTTTTAAGACCATGTTAAATACTTTATATTGGGGTAACGTAGCATTCTTTATGCAGATTGGAGCAGGTGCGAGCATCATCATATAACCTCATCTCAGACCTACTTGACATTTATTCAGCAGGCTAGAAACTGCAGTCAAAACACAACAGAGGAAAGTCTTGAAATTTCATGAGAAGCGGAAATTAATGAGATGTGCAACAGAGCCCGTGCTTGATTATGATTTTAAATGTTACACACTGAAAAAATATTTGGTCTTCGCAAAGAGAATCTGAAAAGGTCACACGTCTTTGTTGATACTGAAACAACATTCCCATTAACCAATCAGTTTGCAGGTTTACGGTTAGGTGTAGGACTGGTTATGTACTAACCATCATTTATCACTAATTATTGGCTTAACTTGACTTGGAATATTTTTTTTTCTCTTTTTGACTGTGACTTGAGCTGTTTAATAACAATAATTAATCCTTATTTTTAAGTGATTACAGTTTTTTTTGCCTGCATTTACTTTAATTACTCCCTGTAAGTTGACTAAACAGTTGCTGTCCAGTAAGGTGGAAAGGTAACATGATGTATTTTGGATCTGTGGATTGCCGACTCTTACTTTTTAAGTTATGCTGCACTATGTTTTGTCAAGCACCTATGCAAGGCATGTTCTGCTCTAGCTTTTGTTTGCTATTTTAATTAAATTCGGAATATCACACGCTTTATAACTTGCTAGCTTGTTGACGTTTCTCGTTGTAAGTTACTGACACAGCGTTAATGTGCCATTCTAACGTTCCTCAGTATTATCAGATCAGACCTATTATCGTTATGTAATATTCGCGTCACCAGTAAAATGCTCGCTCGTGCATGACAATGTTTGTTCGCGAGCATCTGAATTCCGATGAGGTTCGACGTACAGCTCCTGCCAGCTAATCCTCGTAGCGCGATGCTATTTCAGCTCCCAAACACACTTTTAAAGAGCCTGCTATTGACAGCTAACATCAAAGCGACCCGCAGCCGTTCGCTCTCCAAAACACTCCTGTCCTCCACTGCAACAAACACACAATGCCATCAAACACTCAGAGCTCTGCCTTTGAAACGCCTGACACTGTTTGCCTTGCTTCTAGCACACTATAAAAAGCTTCCCCTTCTCTCTGAAAGCAATCTAAAATGGTGTAATGGAAAGGGAAATGAACAGATACGCGGCGCTTCGGAGATTTACCGTTTCTTAGCTTGATTCGGTTTCTGCAAAGAGTAATCCTTTGACGTTGCTATTTGTTAAACACAAATGGTTGTTTTCCCGCCTGTCTTCAATTACGTTGGCGAGCAGGGCCGCTTGGTAGTGGCTCATGTGTACGTGTGCATGCGTTTGTGTTCAAAATGGCCCTGAAAGCTTTTGTGCTGAGGAGGATAAAAGGACTAACGACGGAGTGGGAAAGGTTAAGCGCTGTGAGAGAAAACTTCAATGGATTTGATTTGTATTGATTTTGGTAGACTAACCAGTTAGCCTCCCTGAACCCAACAAACAGAACTGACTTGAAATCAGAACCGCTGAACTGCTGAGCAAGTGTCAATCATGTCCTACCTGCTTTATTTCTTGGCTGTTTTAATAAAAACTACAGCTGTTAGGCGATTATTACGATATAATATAGTCACGATAATATGAATAAGAATTCATATTACAATATTCCAAATAATCATTTTCAGTATTACATGTGCATTTGCTTTAAAAAAACACCAAAATTAAGATGTTTTTTATTGTGTGTTTGTGTTAGCAATGCAATAGTTGTGGGTTCGATTCCCAGGGAACACACATACTAATTAAATGTATAGAGTAATTTCACTGTAAGTCACTTTGGATAAAAGCATCAAGTGCATGAATGTAAATGAATATTATGGCAGTTGACAGCACGGGTTTGAAATGAAGACAGACAAGTAGCTTTTAGAAGACAAAGTGCAAAATTTTCAACCGTATTGTTAAACATAAACCAGCAGTCCAGTTTAACCCTCTCCTCCCCACAGCACAGCCCATTTTGGATGTCTTTGTTATCGGATGTCCTTACTTCATACTCAACTCCCTGCTTATGAACTAATCAGCTGAATAAGTTGTCAGATGAAGGAGACATCCGAAAAGTGCAGTTCTGGGGTCCCCAGGACAGGGTTGAAAACCACCCCACCAAATTTTACATTTAAAAGAATATTTTCAAAAATGGTGTATTTTTTGTTGGTGTACTGTGTTTGTGTGCTGTTTGTTTTTGTATTGTGTACGCACACACTCACCTGTAGCCACTGAGCGTCACTGAGTCTGTTTTCCCAGAATTCCTCTTAAATGTCTGCACAGGGACAAATGGATACTGTTACATCAGCCATCGCAATATGACAGAGGGCAACACGTTGAGGCGTTCAGAGATGCAGGAGAGGAGATTTAGACGGGAGATAGGAACGGAAGGAGAAAGATGAAACCGTTGAGTGGTTAAAATGTTGAAAGATGGACATGTAAAAAACAACACAAACACACTCTGACAAGAGCAAATCATAAAAAGAAATGTAACCGTGTGAGAAACAATGAGGGAGAGGATAATTAGAGGCCGCATCTGTTCGCCACAGCTCAGAAGTGCTGCTGTTGATGCTAACGTTAGCAGTGAGCACTAGGTAGTTTGACAGACAGACTGAACTCATTACGACTGAGGTGCAGGAGAGCAGATCTCAGCACTGCCCTGCTCTGCCACTGTCCCCGGGGCCCGGAGAGAGACATGAACACCCAAGCTCATTAAGACCCTCAGTCCAACTCTCCTAGTGCCTGAATCCCAGCCTGCATCACGCTCAGTGTGTGATGTGTGAGATGAACTCGGATTCTGCAGTGTGCTCTTAGCAGCTGGAGAGAGAGAGAGAGAGAGAGAGAGGTACTGCTGTTGATGATTATGAGAAACACAGAGAAAGTACAGAATCCACAATGATCTTTCATTCCCCACTGGTATGGCTGTGACTGAGTCATATGCAGGCATCAGAACAGAAGAGTGTGTGTGTGTGTGTGTGTGTGTGTGTGAGAGAGAGAGAGAGAGAGACCACAGCACATGGTCCTCTATATGCCTCAAGGCTCTTTCAGACACACTGCTTTGCCTCGCACACCTCTGTATTAGTTTTTCCTACAGAGTTTTGTGCAACACCCCTCCCAGCTAACCGGGAACATTCTCAGAATGTTGCCTGAAGTTCTCTCTGAGTTATTGTATAGAACTGTATTAACCTTATATACCACATATATCAAAATCGTTATTCCTAAGTTGTTAGTGCAACGTTTTAAAACATTACGGAATAGAATAATGTTTAAATGAAGTTAATGCAATGTCTAAAAAGGATGTTTTTAACATTTTAACAACTTAAAATTGTTAGCTGGGTCTGACAAGTTAAGTCTCTATATATTTTCTTATACTCTTAATAACTCTGAAGTCAGACTCAGTTCAGATTCTTTTATACACTGCTCTCTCTATATATATATCTAATGTGTATAATATGGTGAATACTAAATATGACTTTGTTTTGCGATACATCTCAGTGTACAGTATTTCGATCCACACTTTAACTCATGGACTAATCTCTTGATGATTTGTTTTTCCTCTGCTGGTGTACAGACCTCTTGAAACTTTAAACTCTTCGTTCTGTCCTCTGTGGCGTTCTTATGGCTTCCAAAATCACT
>JAZGTJ010006446.1:0-24925 GCA_036877575.1 Botia almorhae | reverse complement strand
TATGATTGGCCCCAAATTTATTCTGCAGCAGGACAACGACCCCAAACATACAGCCAAAGTCATTAAGAACTATCTTCAGCCTAAAGAAGAACAAGAAGTACTGTAAGTGATGGCATGGCCCCCACAGAGCCCTGATCTCAACATCATCGAGTGTGTCTGGGATTATATGACAAGACAGAAGGATGTGAGAAAGCCTACATCCACAGAAGATCTGTGGTTAGTTCTCTAAGATGTTTGGAACAACCTACCAGCCGAGTTCCTTCAAAAACTGTGTGCAAGTGTACCTAGAAGAATTGCTGCTGTTTTAAAGGCAAATGGTGGTCACACCAATTATTGATTTGATTTAGATGTCTCTTTTGTTCATTCACTGCATTTTATTCATTTATGAAAATAAATGTTTAACACTTCCATTTTTGAAAGCATTCTTTGTTTACAGCATTTTCTCACACCTGCCTAAAACTTTTGAACAGTACTTTATATATATATTTTTTCGCCTTATACTTCTTATAGTTGTTGAAATTGCTTCCTTATCCTCATTTGTAAGTCGCTTTGGATAAAAGCGTCAGCTAAATGACTAAATGTAAATGTTTTATAAGTAGACACTGCAGCTCTTATTAGTTAAACTAACTGAAAGCTGTTTTACGATTATCCTTAAGGTGCCACTGCATAGCCTACTATTTTACATGCCCAAATAACATGGTAATATAATGCCTTTTGTCATTGTTTATCTATTATTTTATTTAAATATTTTATTGCTGTTGTTGCAATGTTGTCAACAAATGGCAGCAAACAAAACCCCCTTTTGCCATTGGGTGCTGTGGGTCACCTAGTGGTCAGAGGTGGTAAATTAAAGTTAAAAAGTCAAACATTAGGAGGACTGATCATGAACTAACAACTTCCTGTTTAACCAACTACTCTTTGTTACGGACAACAAGAGAGATCCAATTGCGTTAACTCAGTTTATTTCACAATTGACAAGTTTCAACCTGACATTACCGCCCCCCCCAGGGGTGCCACTGGGTGCCCCAGGAGGAGGCCTACCCTGTCGACGGATTTCCCGGGTTGGCACCCAACTCTGCTCTTCCGGGCCAGTCCACCAAGTATTCTCCACCAAGAAAGGTCCTTCAGTTTTACCTAGATCAGTGTTCAGGTTCAGTGTTGAACAGCGGGAGTCACCCAGTGACGAAGTCAAGGGCAATGTGAGACCAGGAACGGGAGGGAATGGGGAGGGAGTGAAGCAAACCTGACGGTGGAGCATTGGTAGTCTTGTTCTGAGCACAGACGGAGCAAGCCAACACAAACTGCCTGACGTCGGGCCTCATGGAAGGCAACCAGAATCACTGGCGGATGGCTGCCAGTGACCTCTGAATTCCTGTATGGCAAGCCAACTTGGAAGAATGACCCTACTGGAGGACTTCAGGATGCCTCCTCCCCAGGGGACTCAAACACATGAGAAAGGGCATCAGGTTTTATATTCTTGGAACTTGGCCAGAACGAGAGGGTAAAATTAAAACGGACAACGAAGAGTGCCTATCGGGCCTGACGTGAGCTCAACATGATGTGAGCCGCTAGGCTGAACAGATGTACTCAAGGTTCTTGTGATCCGTCCAGAACAAGAAGGGCTGTGCTGCTCCCTCCAGCCAATGGTGCCACTCCTCCAGAGCCAACTTGACCACCAACAACTCCCAATTGCCGTCATAATTCCGTTCCGCGGGACTCAGCTGGTAAAAGAAATAGGGATGCACCTTCCCGTCACTTTTAGACCGCTGAGACAACACAGCTCCAACTCTTACATCAGAGGCATCTACCTCTACAATAAATTGCCGTCCGGGATCTGGAAAACAGACAACAGGAGCAGAGGTGAAAAGTGATTTGAGCACATCAAAGGCCTCCTGAGCCTGTGGATTTCACCTGAACGGCTTTTTAATGGAAGTCAGAGCAAAGAGCGAAGCAGCCATGAGCCAAATTTCCTGATGAAACGCCGATAGAAGTTGGTGAAACCCAGGAAACTCGGGCCATTCAGCCACAGCCTTAACCTTGGAGGGGTCGGCCCCTCCCAGAAAAAATTTGGATATCGTCCAGGTAGACAAAAACAAACTTGTCAACCATGTCTCTAACCATGTCAGTACGTCATTGATGAGGACCTGGAAGACAGCCAGAGCGTTTGTAAAATTAAACGGACAGACTCTGTACTCTAAGTGTCCCGTGTGGGTGTTGAATGCTGTCTTCCCCTCATCCCCCTACTGGATTCGGATCAGGTGGCATTGCAGAGGTCAATCTGAGTGACGACCCAAGCTCCCTGCAACAATTCGAAGCAGAAGACATGAGCGGTAGGGGATATCAATTCTTAACAGTTATGTCATTCAAACCTTGATAAACAATACAAGGGCACAGGAAGCCGTCCTTCTTTTGAACAAAGAAAAATCTTGCACCAGGCGGAGAGGATGAGGGACAGATGAGACCGACTCTGAGGGACTCATTAATGTACTTGTCCATAGCCTCTCTTTCTGAGGCAGCACCCAGGCAAAACAAAAAACAGGACGGACTCCAGGACAGAACTTTGCGACCAATCAATGTGAGGATTGCGCAGAAGCAGCCAAGTGTGGTCAAGAATAATAGGCTTGCTAGGAGACTCTGTTAAATAGAGCATCCAGGCAAATCCAGCATCCAGGATGGACGAACCTGGCGTCATCAATGAAGGGAGAACAAAGGTCTCCACACAAAGAGTCAGGTTAATAGCTTCCTTGAGATTCATGGGTGGCTCGCAGATGACAATCTCATCCTGAATGTCCTCCTCCAGCCCATCTAGGAAATGGGAACATAGGGCCCTATCGTTCCAGCTGCAGGAGGCCCCCAGGGTCTCGAATTCGATGGCATAGTCCGTCAGCTCAGTCATGTCCTGCAACAGCTCAGTCATCTTCTGCCTAAAGTCCTCGAAGTTGGCACATGACCGCGCTTGAGCGTCCCAGACCACTGCCCCCCACTCGCGAGCCCTCCCAGTGAGTAGAGTGATGACATACACAACCTTAGTCACTTCTGAGGAAAAGCAACGGGGTTGTAGGGTGAAAGCCAGGGCACACTGGGAGAGGAATGCCCGGCACGAGTTAGGGTCTTTGTCATAGGGAGGTGGGTTGTTGACACAGGATTCCGGTTCAAACCTGGCTGGGGGGGCAAGTGGGAGCATCGACCGAACGGCCAGCCCCGGCTTCCAGATGCAGTCCGTCGATGGACACATGTAACTCTGCCATCCGGCAGAAAGTCGCACGAAAGTCGTTCTTTAATGAATTAATAAGGTGTTAACATGCTCTTATAGCTCAGTTGGTAGAGCATTGCATTAGCAGCACAAAAGGTTGTGGATTCGATTCCCAAGGAGCACATGTACTAACGAAATGTATAGCTTGAATGTACTGTAAGTTGCTTTGGATAAGCCCATTGGACAGCCCGAGTCAAATAAGTCCACCCACGTGTCTACAATGTTTTAACGTTGAGATATCTTGCACCTTTTTAAATGGAAGTCAATGGGGTGGTTGTTATGGTACTGCAACTGGTTGCTAGGGCATGGCTATGAATCATTTCTCATATCATTTTTTATGCTTACTAAGCCTAGCGATATGAGTCCACCCCCCAAGTCTTTATGAAATTCTGATTCTGAGATATGACATCAAAAAGATCTGCCCAATGTTACGTCTATGGAATTTTTTTTCAATGGAAGTCTAGGGGCGGTTATTAGGGTACTGTAACTGTTTGCCAGGTAGTGGCTCTTAAGTTGTAATGTCACCATTTGTTGCTGCTTGCTAGGCCGTGCAATATGAGCTATAAAGTCCCAAAATTCAGCCTAATGTTAAAATTCAGCTCCACTTTTCACCCACTTTTTTTGTATACCCTAAAAACATTGTACACCTGATCGCTTATAAAAGACATAGCTTACCTCTCCTCAATAACATGGTTGATTTGACACCTCATCTCTCAGCCTATGATGACACCATTTGGCTCAAGCATTTTATCCAACACTCCATCTGAGTAGCATCAAGGATACAAGGCTGTATGGAGGTAAATCGATGCCATTATCCATTATCTGGTTTCCGCCAACCAGAGAATCACAGTCCTCCAGAACCACAGCAAGAACCCATGCAGGTTGACAACACCCGATTGACCTCGACCGAACGTCAACGTCGGCTAACCCAGAGATTATGTCTGTATTGTGGGTATCTAGGACATGTCATATGAGCATGTCCCATCCACCCTCCACAACCCGTTGTGAGTGTAATTTCCTCGTCCCCAGTCAATTTACACCCACTCACCACTTGTAGAACTCACTACTTCTCTCCACTGTATTACCGTTCATGCCCTTCTCGACTCTGGGTCAGCTGGCAACTTCATCTCCGTCGACTTGTGCAATCAAGTACAGCTTAAGAAAAAACTCAACGACATCCCGTACAAGGTCCAATCAATAACTGAAAGTCCTCTTTGTTGAGGACAGATTAAATACTGCATGGGTCCTATTCATCTGAGAGTTGGTCAACTTCATCATGAGTAAATCTGCCTTCTGGTGGGATTCCACCTCTGGGATTGTACTAGGGCGCCCTTGGTTAGTTTCTCATGATCCCTCCATCTCGTGGTTGACTTCAGAAATCCTGAAGTGGGGCAAGGACTGTTTCCCTCAGTGTTTTCCTGATCTCCCAAAACTCGTCATAACTACTCCTGTAATTCCAGTTAACTCCACATCAGTTGAAAGTCCCCTTTGAGAACAGATCCGTCAGTGACGTTTTCTGCCCGAAACGAGCCTTCCAGTTACCACCTCATCGACCATGGTACTGTGCCATTGATCTCATACCAGATGAACCAGTGCCCAGAGGTAAAATCTACTCACAAACAGAACTACTCTCTGAACAGAAGGCCATGGAGGAGTATATTAAGGAGGCATTACAACAAGGTTACATCCGTTTCTCTATTTCCCCTGCTGCGTCCAGCTTTTTCTTTGTGACCAAGAAGGACGGAGGCTTGAGGCCATGTATAATGTATTCAAATACAGATATCCACTTCCCCTCATCCCATTAGCACTGGAACAGCTGCGCAGAGCCAGGATTTTTACCAAGCTGGTCCTTTAGAAGCTAATATAACCTCCAGATAAGTGGTGGGGAAGAGTGGAAGGCTGCCTTCATGACACCTACTGGCCACTATAAATATTGGCCATGGACTAAGGCTAACATGCCTTATGGACTACTTAATGCCCCCTCCTTGTTCCAGGGTTATATGAATGAGGTGTTCTGGGAGTGCCTACACCGTTTTGTACTAGTGTACATGGATGACATCCTGGTGTACTCCAGGAACAAGTTGGAGTCTTCTGGGGTCAGAGCATTCTTTCATCTAGTATGGTTGTGAGCCCTATTAAATGGTCCCTGGATGATAAAATCGCAGCCGCCAGTGCTCCCGATCCTGCTCCGCCGGGGTGCCCCCCAAACCTTACCTACGTCCCTCACAGTCAACAAACACCTCTAATTCACACAGCCCATACATCTGGTTATCCTGGGACCAATAGAACCCTCTCGCTGTTAAAGAATCGCTTCTGATGGCCTGGAATGGTGAATGATATCAGAAGGTATGTAAGAGCTTCCAGTGGGAAAACTTCTTCCTCTTTCCATTCCCCGGCATCCCTGGTCACATCTGGGGGTGAACTTTATCACAGATCTGCCCATATCAAACAAAAAACACCTGTATCCTAGTCGGTGTAGACTGATTCTACAAAGCTTGTCATCTGGTTCCCCTAAAATGACTCCCAACATCCATGGAAACTGCCGAAGTGTTGTTCAATTACGTCTTTCATAATTTCAGCATTCCTGAGGACATAGTGTCTGATAGAGGCCCCCAGTTTATATCACGGGTATGGAGGACCTTTTCCTCACTCCTAGGTGTGACCGTGAGCCTATCTTCTGGATACCACCCCCAGAGTAGTGGACAAACTGAAGGAAAGATCCAGGAAATAGGATGTTACCTCTGTACCTTCTCCAATAACCACCAGAACTCCTGGAACCGTTTCATTGCATAGGCTGAGTACGCACAGAATTCCCTCCGTCAGTCCACCACAGATCTCACCCCCTTCCAGTGCGTACTCGGCTATCAGCCTCCCTTGTTTCCATGGTCAGGGGTGCCTTCAGATGTTCCATCAGTCACGCATTGGTTCCAGGACAGCAAGAGGGTCTAGAACTCAGCTCATCAGCATCTCCAGCATGCTATTTGATGCCATCAACATCATGCAGATGCTTGGAGAACTACCAACCAGGACAGGAGGTTTGGCTCTCCACTCTGGGTATTTTCTCCTGTCTCCACAAGGCCTGCTCTCGTTAACAATACCCCTTTCCTAATGGTGCTGCAAGATGAAAAGGTATATTTGGTCAATGAGATTCTGAGTTCCCAACGTTGTGGTGGTAGACTGGAATCCTTGTGGATTGGGAAGAGTATGGACCCGAAGAATGATTATGGGTACCAAAAGATGACATACTCGATCCCAATCTCTTAGCAGAGTTCCATGCCACTCACCCCAAAGCTTTAGTCCCATTAAGCAGAGGCTGCCCACCACAACGTCAGGGTATTTAGCCCTCAGGAGCGGACCGTGGAGAGGGGGGTTCTGTCACAGAAACACTAGGCTCAGTTGATTTCACGTCTCCATGCTCCTCGATCTCTTTTGTCTGTCCTGTTTGTTCCAGCGTCAGTGTTCAGTCTGCTTACCTGCAATCATCTACAGAAACCAGCTCCTGGACATCCCACAGTCATTCATCGAACTCCCGAATCTGGTAAATAAGTCAACATCTATCAATATCATTATCTGTTGGTTAAAGGACTCTATATTCATCTATACTCGCTTGCTGTTCCTGTCATCTCGTACAATAAACCCACCTGTTTGATTATATAAACATCTGTGTCTTAAGTCTGACTTAACGTTACACTGATCTACATTCAGTTTGAATTCATTTACTCATTAATCTACACTCAATATTCCATAATAACAAAATTAAAACAGAATTTTAGACATGTCAGCAAATTTATTAAAAAGAAAAACTGAAATATCACATTGGCATAAGTATTCAGACTCTTTGCAACAACACTTGAAATTTAACTAAGTTGCCTCAAATTTCTCTTGATCATTACTGAGACGTTTTTACACCTTGACTGAAGAATTAGTAACACAGTCCAAGGATGAGGCAGCTAGCAAACAATGAGCAACAGTAAACAATCCAATACAAAAAGGGCAGGCAGCGATAATAGATAAACATAAACAATCCAGGTCATACACTTACATTTAGGCATTTGGCAGACGCTTTTATCCAAAGCGACTTACATTGCATTATACTACACATTGATCACTATACATTGAGTATGTGCAATCCCTGGGATTCAACCCATGACCTTGGCGTTGTTAACGCCATGCTCTAACCACTGAACTACAGGAAAGCTTAAGGTCATACACAGAAGGCAAAATGATAAACAGGGAAAAACGCTCAGAAATGATACACATGGCAAATCAAGACTTCGCAAAGAGCATTAGTATATTAGTATAGAGTCCGGTATAAATACACAGTTCATGATGAGAAACAGGTGGACAACAGGAAGTAATCAGTTCAGGTAAATGCATTGTGAGAATTGTAGTTTGTGGAAATCCGATCAATAATCCGGTGAGGGTGGAGCCTCCACCGTAACAATATTGTTTAGATGCCTGTAGAGTAGTTTTAGGTTAGCAACATGCAAATGTAAATTTCATTAAAATTAAATGTGAACTACAGTACATTACGTGGGTGGTATTAAGTAAGCTATTTTCTGTAAATGTTTAAGACTTGATTAATTTGTTATTATAGGTAAATAACTAGAACAATGAAAAGTGCAGTAAATGGTACAACTTATTGTGCTACAAACTAGTGTGTTTATAATTGTTACAATATTAAATAATATGGTAAGAAATATCAGTTTGTAACATCAAACAGCATATTGAGCTGTTTTTAACAGCTAAAAATTACCCGAAGCGGGTGACGCAAAAACACATTCAAAAATGGCTGCACTAACTCTTATGTAAGAAATAAGATGGATACAACATTTTGGAGCAAAACATACAACATAACAACCTGAAGAGAGTACTTATTAAACTGTACTTCACAGTTTACGCAGGCAGGCCTGTTTGAGACCGTCTGGTAGGTCAAGTTCTACAAATACAATAAGAGGGATTCCACTGAAGAATAAACTTTAATAGTATTGAGTATTAATGTAAACCCAATGGCATATGCGCCCTTATGTGCACGTGAAGGTTGTGGACAGGTTTCAAAGTTAATATTCGCCAAGAAGCAGTTTTCTTTAACAAATTAACAAAACTCTTGTGTGAAAACATGTTCAAGTTTATTTATATAGCGCTTTTCACAATAGCACATTGTTACAAAGCAGCTGTACAATAGAAAAATATACAAAATAAAGAACTGAGAATATTTTAGAATTAAAATAAAAATGAAAAATTATGAAAAGAAAATTAATAAAATGATACGTATGTGGAATATTTCTAATATTACATTATTGGAATATTAATAATGTATTATTATTGGAATATTAAATTTTTAAATAAAAATGTGTAATACTCTCTTTAGAATTTGCTAGGAAGAATCACATTCCTCTAATCCCCTGTTCTTCTTCCCTAGAGGTGGAGGCGCTAGAATGTTCCCCTTTGGGAATAGGAGGAGTGAAGCACCAAACGGAGAATTTACATCTGCCCGTAAAACTAAAAAACTAAGCCTCTTTGCCATATCCGCTACCAATCACACGTTTTAGGTCTACCCTGGCTACGCACACACAAGCCATCAATTTTGTGGTATAGGGGAGAGATCACTCGTTGGGGAGCTAATTGTCACCTGTCATATTTGCGTAAAGTTGTTCCTGCACAATACATCAACCTGGAATCAAACTCAGAGATTCCACCTCTTCCCACACAAATTCCACCCGAATATTCTGACTTAGCTTAAGTATTCAGTAAGCAGAGGGCTTATTGCGCCATAGACCTTGTGCCAGGAGCTAAGCCCCCTAAGGGTTGTATTTTTCCCACTCTCTCAACCAGAGTCAGCTGCTATGCAGCAATACATTCATGAAGAAATGGTTAAAGGTTTCATTTGCCCCCAGTTCATTCAACTCCCCAGTTTTAGCTGGGTTCTTTTTCATTAAGAAGAAGGACAGGGGGCTACGTCCTTGTACTGATTATTACACTTTAAATGAGGTTACCATCAAGTTCCGTTATCCCCTTCCACTCATCCCTGTAGCTTTACAACAACCGTCGTGCTAAATTTTTCACTAAACTTGATCTCAGAAGCGCATATAATCTGGTTCGCATATGGGAGGGGGATGAGTGGAAGACAGCGTTCTCTACATCTGCTCAACATTACAAATATCTTGTCATGCCTTTCAGTCTAGCTAATATCCCTCCCGCTTCTTAGCTCATCATGAATGACATTTTTCGGAATATGTTAAATAGGTTTGCTATAGTTTTGATAATATTGTGGTTTATTCAGAGACGTTGGAGTAACACATCAGCCATGTTCGTTCTTTTCTCCAATGTCTCATTTAGAATAATTTGTATGCGAAGGGAGAGAAGTGTGAATTTCACACCACAAGCACAACCTTCTTAGGTTACGTCATTAGTCACGAGAGGGTGGCCATGGATGACAAGAAGGTCCGAGCTGTCACCAAATGGCCACTCCCTAAGACCCTTCAGGAGCTACAGCGCTTTATAGGTTTTGCTAACTTTTATTACAGGTTTATTTAAAATTTCAGCACCGTAGCCTCACTGTTAACCTCAATGACCAAGCGTTCTTCCAACAAGTTAGTATGGAATGATGGCAGGTCATTCAGGGTGTCCTGGAGGGGAGAGACGTCATTTTGCAACAAACAGACTGGCGGCCAGGCGGCAGAAGCCCCTCCAATGACGCGAATTCGCGCCTGTTGTGAAGTGATTTGCACGCGCGAATGACGCAAATTTTACAGCGCGAATCACAAACTACCCAAACATTACCCAAACTACCCACTGCCTTTGAGACTGCCGAAACCCTGTGTAAATTTGTTTATGTGTTTGGGCTTCCTGAGGATATTGTGTTGGACCGGGGTCCTCAGTTTACCTCTCGAGTTTGGGCCTTCTTTTATCAAGAGTCTAGGAGTCAATATCAGTCTAACATCTGGCCACTCACAGGCCAGTGGACAGACCGGGCATTTAAATCAAGAGATTACCAGATTTCTCCAATCTTATTGTAATCAGCATCAGGCTGACTGGAGCAGATACCTTATATGGGCAGAGTACGCTTAGAACTTTTTATTTAAACCCTCTACTGGAATGACCCCTTTCAAGTGTATCCTGGTTTTCGACCTCCGATGTCACGGACTGGCTTCAGAGGAGTGAGGAAGTCTTGGAGAGAGCCCACACCCGTCTTCTTCGTGCTGTCAGACGACAAACACTTCAAGCTAATCCACATCGACGACCCGGACACCGCTTTGCTCCGGGACAATGGGTGTGGCTCTCAACTAGGGACCTACGTCTCCATCTACCCTGCAGGAAGCTCAGTCCCAGGTACGTGGGGCGGTTCGAAATTCTTCATATGATAACCCCAGTTTCTGCTCACTTAGCACTACCTAATACCTACTGTTTTTCCCCTACCTTGCATGTATCCCTGCTCAAGCCCGCTGGAGGTTCGGAGGGGGGACCTCAGGAGTAGGCCCCTCCTATCTTGGTCGACGGCAAGGAGGCCTATCGAGTGGAGCAACTCCACGATTTCAGATGCCGGGGAGGAAGAATCCAATATCTGGTGGACTGGGAGGGGTACGGCCCGGAGGAGCGCCCTTGGGTCAGTGCCGGGGATATTTTAGATCCCACTCTCATCAAGGAATTTCATAGAGCGCATGTAGAGAAGCTGGCCCTTGGCCCAGAGGAAGACCCCGGCATTGCTTTCTCCTTGCGTCAGGAGCCGCTCCCGGGGGGGTCTCTGTTACAGAGGAGGTTCCGCTCTGCCTTCTGCTGGACCACCAGCGGGAACCCTCACCAGAGTACTAACCACCATTTTGGACTCCAACTCCCATCGGCCCCATACCCAGGAATGATGAGCTTCCGGTTCACCACCTGTGTCTAATCAGTGTTCCTATGAAACCCAGGTCTACACTTGAACCAGTGCAATGTCTTGTTTGCCATGTGCTGCATTTCAGAGCATTTATTCTAACTGCCTTCACGTTACCGTTTGGACTGTTTATCGTTTTTTAAATCTTTGCAGCTTTTTTTTGTGGACATTGTTGTTGATTGTTTGCTGCCTGCCTCAACCCTTGCCTGTGTTTACGTTTTGCCCCTGTCTCGCCTATATTGCCTTGTTCACCAGTTTTTGACTTTTGCCTGTTTTTTGATTATGTTTGCTAATAAATTACTGCATATGGATCCTGCCGCTTCAGCGTCTTCGTTACAAATACAGTTTCATGGTTGGTAAAACCAACCTGTTCCTTGAAGGCCTCAGTGGTTTGTTAGAGAACACTAGTAAACAAACAGCATCATGAAGACCACGAAACTCACCAGACAGGTGAAACTGCAAACCTACCAAGACAAGGCCATCCACCTAAACTGACAGACCGAGCAAGGAGAGCACTGGTCAGAGAAGGAGCCAAGAGGCCCATGGTCACTCTGGAGGAGCTGCAGAAATCCACAGCTTAGGTGGGAGAATCTGTCCACAGGACAACTATACGTTGTGTACTGCACAAATCTGGCCTTTATATAAGAGTGGAAAGAAGAAAGCCATTGTTGAAAGAAAGACATAAGAAGTCCTGTTTGCAGTTTGCAAGTCATGTAGGGGACACAGCAAACATGTGGAAGAAGGTGCTCTGGTCAGATGAGACCAAAGAGAAAAAACTTTTTGGCCTAAATGCAAAGCGTTATGTGTGGCAGAAAAGTAATACTGCTCATCACCCTAAACAGAACATGGATGCTTTTCTTCAGCAGGGACAGGGAAGCTGGTCAGAGTTGATAGGAAAATGGATGGAGCTAAATACAGGGCAATCTGGAAGAAAACCTGTTGGAGGCTGCAAAAGACCTGAGACTGGGAAGGAGATTCCCCTTCCAGCAAGACAATAACCCTAAACATACTGTATAGCCAGAGCTACAATGGAATTGTTTGGATCAAAGAACTTTCATGTGTTAGAATGGCCCAGTCAAAGTCCAGACCTAAATCTCATTGAGCATCTGTGACGAGACTTGAAAATTGCTGTTCACAGACACTCACCATCCAATCTGACTGAGCTTGGGCTATTTTGCAAAGAAGAATGTGCAGAAATGTCAGTCTCTAGATGTGCAAAGCTGGTAGAGACATACTCCAAAAGACTTGCACACCACACTTTTCAGATTTTTATTTGCTTAAAATTTTGAAAACCATGTATCATTTTTGTCCACTTCACAATTATGTGCTACTTTGTGTTGGTCTATTACATAAAATCTCAATAAAAAATATTTAAGTTTGTGGTTGTAATGTGACAAAATGTGGAAAAGTTCAAGGGGTATGAATACTTTTGGAAGGCAAAAAACAATAGAATAGAAAAACAATAGAATGCTATGGAATGTCCCTATTTAGACATAGGCATAATTATACATTTAAGTACTGCAATATTAATTAGTAACATGCAGCATTACCAAATAAATTACTAATAAATACTAATAAATTCACTTGTTTTTTTCTGGCAAATAAATCAAATTTAAAGAATAAGGCCCTTTTCACTGTGCTAAAGCAGTAAATTATATGACTGCTAAACTTATATAATTTACTGCTTTAGCACAGTGAAAAGGGCCTTATATAGCTGCTAAACTTCATTGTTCATCATGGCCTAAAGCTTTCTTTTGAGAAGCCGTCATCTTCACTGTCTTCTTTTAAATTCATTATGGAATAGTATGATAAAGCAAAAGTGCAAGAATCAGCTGAGGTTAACACAGAAAATATGAGACAATTCCTGTTTCCAATTTTTGAATGTATTGCCTAGCCATGACAACAACATTTGAGATATCAAAAATCTCTTCACTATTTAGCATCTTCAATGTCTTGGTGACAATCACATAAATCCCCTAGCAGGAGTATTTAAAAATTCAGAGCCTGGAATTGACAAAAAATCCACATAGAATCCAAAATGGCCAACTTCCTGTTAAGCAGAGCTAATGAATGTATTTTTGAAAGTTGTCCAGCTTGATGAGTACAACACATGTAACAAGTTTGGTGATTCAAATACATCTGAATATACCTGAATAATATATCTAATGCGTTGACCATGGCAACATAATTTAAGATCTTATAATTTATGTTTGAAGTGGCTTGGCTAAATTTAACTTCACTATATTAAAGTTTGATTTTAGTTACACACTTCCTGTTCAGCAAATAAAAATCAGTTGGTGGAGCTATGACCATAACTCATAATAGTCATATCATCACACCACCACACCAAACATACTTCACAATTTGTCCACTGACAGCCTGAGTCAAATTGTCTCATGCCCACCCACATGTCTCTGTTCTAATGCTGAGATATGGCTTATTCATTTTATTACATTGTTGCTATGTTACAGTAAATGGTTACTAGGGTGTAGATACAGTTAACAGAGTAAAAACAATAGACAGATGTGTGTTTGAATTAAAAGAGCCAACTCCCATGTCCCTATGATGTTCTGGTGCTGAAATATAGCTAATTTATGTTGGTTGCTAGGGTGCTCTAAATGGTTGCTAGGGTGTGGCTGGACAGTTTCCATGGTAATAATGAAAGATTACTTGCCAGTCTAAGTCAAAAGAGGCCACCCACTTGTCGCTACCATGTTCTGATGAGTCTCACCTTTTTAAATGGAAGTCAATGGGGTGGTTGTTTGGGTACTGTAACCGGTTGTTAGGGTGTGGCTATGAAGTTGAAACCATCACCATTTGTTGCTGCTTACTAAGCAGAGCGATATGAGCCCACCTTCAAATCTTTATGACATTCTGATGCGGAGATATGACATCACAAAGATCTGCCTAATGTTACGTCTATGGGATTTTTTTCAATTAATGTCTAAGGGGCAGTTGCTAAAGTACTGTAACTAGTTGCCAGGATGTGGCTATGAAGTTGTAATCTTAGCATTTGTTGCTGCTTGCTAAGCCGAGCAATATGAGGCCACCTCCAAATCTCTACGACATTCTAATGCGGAGCTATAACGTCACAAAATTCACAAAACACAAAATTGTTTGACCACTTTTTCGTACGCCCTAAAAACATCGTTCACCCGATTGGTTTATAGCATACCTCATTCATGGGTCTACGACAAACCATGCGAAACGAGTTACGTACCGAAGTTTTGTCAAGAAAAAGAAGTTTTTTAAAGAGTAATAGTGATGCTTTAGGGGTCTCTAGTACGCATGATTTATAAAATAGCGAGGACATTAAATTCAATCAAAAGGTAATTACACCCTTTCAAATGTCAGTATATGAGATTTCTTGGAACTGAAGGTGGCAGAACTAATTGTGACGGTGACATCATTAAGTCGCTGATCGAAAATGGCTGAGTCGTCATCACAGCCTGGTGTAGCCACTGTGTGCCGGATAGGCCAGGGCTGTTGAAAAAGAGTTTCAACAATCCCATAGACTTCTATTGGAAGAATAGAATGCAGAAGTAACTCATTTGATGGAGCAACCAATACAATAGTTTCAATACAGTATATGAACGTGACATCAGCAACACAATGCATGTTGGGACTTGCTTTAATGTATACTGTGTACTGTTGAAAGTAGATATTAAAATTTATATTACTGCTGAAAACGTGTTTAAATAGTAAATGCACTCACAACCAGTGTGGAAAATGTATCTTTTTCCATGAAACCGTAAAATATCACACTGCATTATTTACGTTATTCATATGGCATACCACCTGTTACCATAATAAATGACAAAATGCTAAAAGTAAGATGCAATGCAAAGCAAAATCCTTTCTCGTTTATTCGTTCCTCTGTCCTCCAGCCTGTGACCCAGAAACCGTTCAAAGTCAGCCATCTTGAAGGACATCTCAATTGTACAATTGCATCTTGAGGAGGCGAGGAAGCTTCCAGAGGAGGCATGAGTGAGAGAACATTGATGTATCCTACATGGAACTGTTTTTGTCTAAGGTTGGGCTCAGACTACAGGATTTTTAAAACCAAATCTGGTTGCAGCACAAACATAGTATCTTGACAGATTTTCTTTTCTATAATCTTAAACATGCTCACACTAAAAGAGTTTAAAATCTTGTCACATCATGACAGGGCGTTGATGCTGTCTCAGGTTGGACAAAATCTCTAACCAGCAAGCACTTCCACAGGAGATAAATATTTATATAAATATATTTACACCACTTTACTAAGAGACTTTCACCCAGTATAAAAAAATGTTTCTGGAAAAAACACCTACCATATCTTTAAAGTAATATCCCAAGAAAATATGTTTTTTTTATTTTAATGAAAAATAAAAGTAACATATTAATTAATAAAGGATAAAATGAGGAAAAGGCTGGTTTCATTTTAATACATTACCAGTCAGTGCACAGCACCTAGGAACATGGCAAAAAATGGAAACATCTGCTCAAACAAAAGTAGTAAAATGTATTATTTCATTATTATATTAATACATATAATGGAGCATAAAAATATACTGCATAGTAGGAATGACACACCTACAGTAAGGCCTGTAGCGTTTGGGAAGGTTTCATCCTTGAGCGGTTGGTATGCAAAATACCTTGTGTGTTTGTGTGTGGGTGGAGCTAAAGATACCCGTATGTGGTGTATGAAAGGGCCGCCCATCAATGATGCTATGCTCCGCCCACTTCGCCTCTCGTCCAATAGCACAAATCATCCTTTACCCCTCCCTTCCTCCCCGCCCTGCGGCTGTTCCTCACGTCGCTGCTGCAGTGAAAAATAGATTGCTGCTGCTGTGTCAAAACAAACATTTTCTTTACAAAACAACAAAATCAAGAGCAGAATTTTCCTCTTTTATCTGTCCTGTCATTTATTGTTGTTCATTTCCGAAGGGGAAGTGCGTTGCTCAGACAGCAAAATGGTAAGCAACAAAAAACTGATTATTAATACTAGACCTTAGATACTTTCAAATACTTCCTGCAAGAACTGCGTTACAGTTTTAGAGTCTGGTAAAACTATGGTTAATAAAAAGTGTTATGCCTGTCCTAATGTGCATCTGCCAGGGTTCGGGCTATCTGTTCTCAATCTATTGCATGCAAAGGAGATGAAAACCATTGCAGAATTAAAAAAATGGAACATCGCCTAAATTACTGTACATAGAGCTGGCGGCTGTCATTTGTGATGTTTGGTGTGCAAAGCTACAATGCACGGCATTGGGTAAATATTAAGGAGATATTTCTGTTATTGTGTCAATTACGAGCAACAGTTTAATAAATAAGAGGTTTTACCCATATTGATGCTTAAATGTTTAATCTAATTTAAAAAGCCTGCGGATCAGCAGACTGTCAAATATTTAGAATAAAAATTAGAGATTGTTTGCTAGTCGATAGTCTTTCATGCCACCCCTAGATTGAGAATAATTGGGTGATGTAAGTATTTTGTGCTATATGTAGCTAATAGTGTATAGAAGAGCACGGTACCAGGTCATGTTAGGTTTAAGGCTATTTAGCTTAGTGATTTTTAAAACACACACTTTCAAAGCATCTGCTGTACTAAAAAACCTTTCATAGTGAACCAACTCAAGTTGTTTAGGACCTGCTCCACATAGACCAAAAAGCGACCATGATCTATGTGACCATGACAATATTATCTTAGTTGAAATGTTAATTTGTCTATGAATTTGTAATGAAATCTTAGAAATGTATTATATAATAGTATTGCATTTCTGTCACGATTTCTTCAGTTTGTAGAGACTCTTTTAATTACATACCATCAATAGAGAGACATCTGAATGAACTAGCATGAATGCTTTTGTTGTTCTGTATATGTTTAGTATATGTGAATGAGACGTGTACTTGCATGTCAAGTTCACTTATTTTTACATAAATAAATATAATTCTAAATGAATCTTGAAGCAAGTGGAAGACATTTTAAACATGCTGCCACCCTGTCAACTTGAGGGCAATCCATTAACGGAAAACAACAACCCTGGAATGTTAATATTATGCTGCAAAATGTTGTAAAAAATAAACAAAGTGTCAATTTTTGTAAATATTTATGTCTTCATCTTCAGACAACACTATCATTCTGGCAAGCCCAAATCTAATTGGCTGCTTGATGCACAGCTTGTGTAATGTTTCTAATATAAAAGTTCCTTAATGTGTGTTCTTAATGTAATGTTATGTAATGTAAAGTCCCCCTGGAAGTGCCATGAAAACACCAGGCTCTTCCACCAATCAACGCTCACAGTCACCAGAGTTCTAACCACGTACAGGTACGACCGTCATTCCGTTAATCACCAGCACAACGCTATAAGAGCACACAACTCGCACAGTCACATTGTCTGGTCTCCAATTTGGAAAAGGACTCATACCCATGCTATTCTACAGTGCCTTGCAAAAGTATTCAAACCCCTTGAACTGAAATTTTTGCCCATTCTTCTTTGCAATATAGCTCAAGCTCAGCCTGATTGGATGGGGAGAATCTGTGAACAGCAATTTTCAAGTCTTGGCACAGATGATCAGTGGGATTTACATCTGGACTTTCACTGGGACATTCTAACACGTGAATGTTCTTTGATCCAAACCATTCCATTGTAGCTCCGACTGTATGTTTAGGGTCATTGTCTTGCTGGAAGGTGAATCTCCTTCCCAGGCTCAAGGCTTTTGCAGACTCCAACAGGTTTTCTTCCAGGATTGCCCTGTATTTAGCTCCATCCATCTTCCAATCAATTCTGACCAGCTTGTCCCTGTTGGAAAAAAGCATCTCCACAGCATGCTGCCACCACCAGTGAGGATGGTGATGAGCAGTGTTATTTTTCCGCCACACATAACGCTTTGCATTTAGGCCAAAAAGCTCAACTTTGGTTTCATTTGACCAGAGCACCTTCTTCCACATGTTTGCTGTGTCCCCTACATGGCTTGTGGCAAACTGCAAATGGGACTTCTAATGACTTTTTTTCAACAATGGCTTTCTTCTTGCCACTCTTCCATAAAGGCCAGATTTGTGGAGTACACGACTTATAGTTATCCTGTGGACAGATTCTCCCACCTGAGCTGTGGTTTTCTGCAGCTCCTCCAGAGTGACCATGGGCCTCTTGGCTGTTTATCTGACCAGTGCTCTCCTTGCTTGGTCTGTCAGTTTAGGTGGATGGCCATGTCTTGGTAGGTTTGCAGTTGTGGCTGCTTTGTTCTATTTTCTATTACTTGTTCTATTTTTGGATGATGGATTGAACAGTGCTCCTTGAGATATTCAAAGCTTGGGACATTTTTTATAACCTAACTAGCTTTATCCCACAACTTTATTCCTTACCTGTCTGGTGAGTCTCATGATGCTGTTTGTTCACTAGTGATCTCTAAAAACCACTGAGGCCTTCACAGAACAGGTGTATTTATACTGAGACTAAATTACACACAGGTGGACTCTATTAACTAATTAGGTGACTTCTGAACGCAATTGATTGCACTACATTTTATTTAGGGGTATCAGACTATGGGGGCTGAATACAAATGTAGCCACACTTTTCAGATTTTTATTTGCTTAAATTTTTGAAAACGTATATTATTTTTGTTCCACATCACAATTATGTGCTACTTTGTGTTGGTCTATCACATTAAATCTCAATAAAATACATTTAAGCGGTTGTGTTTTTTTTGTGGTTGTAAGGTGACAAAATGTGGAAAAGTTCAAGGGGTATAAATACTTTTGCAAGGCACTGTACTTACCTCATCCCAAGATTCCAAGCTCCTTGATCTCCTTCGTCTCTCTGTGTGTTCCTGTGTGCGTGCTTAGTCTAACTACATAAATCCATCTCCTGAAACCAGCTCCTGGTAAACCATCTGCCTATCAGTATAATCATCTGTTTGCTTATGAACTTGATATTTTCCAGTACTCACCTGTTTCCAAACAGGCGTGGATCTGTTCCAGGAGCTGGTGGATTCACTTTGCGTGTCCTCAATCCCACAGTTACATCCACCCATCCACACCAGCACCTGTTTCCCCACCAGTCACTTCTTTACCTGGACCGATCTATGCTGCCAGTCCCATGTTCAACCCAGCGCCCTACTCTGGCTCGGCAGACGATTGAAACAGCTTCCTCCTACCTCGCCTAGAAATGCAACCGCATCGCTTCCCAACAAAGGGGGCTGAAATCTTATTTATTTTGTCCCTGTTAACAGGTTGAACGCTTAAATGGGCTAAATCGCGGTGGCAGCAAGATGGACCGGTCACTCAATCCCTAAATGCCTTCATTGCTTACTTCCGTGTGGTTTTCTGGCGACCCATAAGAGAGCTTAAATCGGTGAGCAATTATATAATCTAAAACAAGACAAGAGTTCTATACAAGACTATGCTCTCCACTTCCATACTCTGATGGCCTCAAGTGGTTGGAACGAGTGCTCCCTGTTAACCACATACCAATAAGGTCTGGAGCCCTCTCTGTGGTTGCATCTCTCTGCCTACGATGACACCACTGGTCTTGAGCGCTTCATCCAACTCTCCATCCGAGTGGCATATCGGATCCAAAGCTGGAGAAGAACACGAGAATTGACCTCTTAAATTATGAACTAGTGCCAGAGGTAAAATATACTCTTTATCCATTTTCGAACAGAAGGCCATGGAGGAGTATATTGAGGAGGCTCTACAGCAAGGGTACATCCATCCCTCCACTTACCCTGCTGCATACAGCTTTTTCTTCGTGGCCAAAAAGGATGGAGGATTCCTTTATTTCTTGAGCTTCTTTCGACACTTCATCCATAACTACAGTTCCATCACAGCTCCACATACCAACCTCTTAAAAAGGCAAGCTCAAGTCTCTGTCCTGGACCCCCAAAGCTTCTACTGCCATGAGAACCCTCCAGAAAGCTTTCATGTCGACTCCACTTCTGGTTCATCCTAAACCAATAAAAACACTTCATAGTCAAGGTTGATGCTTTAACATCCGGAGTTGGAGCCGTCCTGTCTTAGCAGTAGGAAATCCTCCTCCACTCCATCCGTGTGCCGCCTTCTCAAGGAAACTATCCTCGGCAGAGCAAAACTACAACATTGGGAACTTCTTGCCATCAAGCTCGCCCTTGAGGAATGGGGGCACTGGCTGAAGGGGGCCTACAATCTGTTTGTGGTATATACTGACCATTGAAATCTTGAATATCTCCAGGAAGCTAAAAGGCTTAACCCCAGGCAAGCCAGGTGGGCCCTCTTCTTCACCCGGTTCCAGTTTACCATCTCCTATCGTTCGGGGTCTAAAAACACAAAGGCTGATGCTCTCTCAAGACTCCATGCTCCAGATGATCTGTCAGAAAATCCTAAACCTATCCTTCCCTCTTGTAAACTGGACATCTATGAGCAGAACTGTACATTATTTTATTGCAGCAAATATTACTGAATGTTTGCTGTCCGTAACAACATTTTACAACTGACCGCTCATGCTAGTGTTTCTGTAACTCTGCTGCCTGTAGAGGCTAATAAAATAAAATTAAATTTCAATTCAAATACAATTAAATTAATAATTTCTGTTCATTCCTGTTTGTTGTTAACTATAACAACAATAAACATAGGAGACTTGTTTATTGTGAGACTTGGTGAATTGAAATAGTCTGAGAAATAATTATTTCACAGACTTCACTCAGATAACCAATGGGCAGAAATGTACAGGCAGCTGAATTTTCACAAAATAAACCCTGATAAGGTGATTAGGTTTTATATCACTCTTTAGGTATTTTTTTTAATAGTTTGACTTGGAATTATTTTGTTATGTGAGAAGACAAAGGGTCTAGGGACACTGAACTTGATAAACTATTTTACAATGTATGAATGTCTAACCATATTATTACTCTCATTTTCATTAATACTTTAAGTGGAGACTTAAATCTTTTTAATGTGGACAACATACGGATACAGGTCGTATGTTTAATGCAAACACAGCCTTAATGGCGAAATTTCCAGGACTACTTTGACTTTTTTCTGATCTAATATATTTCAAAGCTCCTTAAATATTGTTAAAATTGAATATATTGTTTCGTGTTAGCTAAAATTGACTACAACATCTGAAATATGCAGTTTGCATAAGTGTTTAATTCCCAGCCTTCTATTTTATCACCTTTTGCAACAATGATGGCTTTATGCTTTTTGGACAAACATGTACCGACTTCACAACCAAGATGTGTCTCATTATAAAGGAAAACACTGTTCTTCTGTACACTGATTCCGTAAAACAGCTGTTTGTATGCCTGTATTGAGCCTAATGGCTCCCAAACTATGTATATGGCCAGACATTAAATTCAGTCTTTAAATCAACAGTACAGCAACATCTCATTAACTCAGTTGCTTAGAAACAATTGGGTCTGTTACGCTGAGAAGATTTCTGTGTGTGAACAAACTTTAATGTCAGTCACAGATGTTACAGGGTAAATTTACATTTTTGCTTATTGATATTTTATGCTTTTTTTAATGGTAAATAAAAACACTTTTAAAGGAATAATTCACCCAAAAATAAAAATTATAAATGAAATAAATATAACTTTCTTCTCTGGGAAGAGAACAGTACACAGTTGTACACAGTACAACAGAACAATGCTTTTTCCAGCTTAAACCTGTTAAAACAACCGATCCACAGAGGCAGGCCCGATGTGCTTTAGTTTACCAGCTTTCACATTTACTATGTATTCTGTTATTCAAGATTGGTGTTAAACTTTGCATGTTATATATCATTACAAAGGTCCAAATGTTTAGCGTTCCCTAGAACTGTTTTATAAAATATATGCTGTATCAACAGTAATATAGTAAATATAGCTGCAAGCAGTGATTACAGGCCATAGCACTACCAGTCACGCAACAAAAACTCGCAAATGAGCAGTGAATTTCACGAACGACTATGAGAATGAAGTAGAGTGCATGTGATTCATCTGCTGTAATGGGATGTCTGTGGAAAGATGGAGGAAAAGTTGATTTTAGCGTTTAGCAATGCCCCTATACTTAATGATATGTCTCTGTGAACATACAGACACATTTAAAAAAAAGGATGCATGGAAATGCATGTCATGTCATGTCTAGTATGAAGCACTGCTGTTGGTACTCACCGTGCGGAGTGTTTTAAAGTCTTTTGTAAGTGACACACTTCCAGTTTGTAGCGCTATAACTGTGACACACAATAGCCACATCATTTTGATCAACCCGAAACACCGAACATATTTCCCAAGTTTGATATAAACCAATCAATGCACGCAGAAGATATAAGACACTTTTTGTTTTCATTTTTTGCCATAAATTTATTACCTTGTACTTATTACCATCTTCAGTGTCTGGGCATAATAGTATCTAAATTTAGTGACAATCCTATAAATCCCCTAATAGGAGTACTCAGAGCCTGGATTACACATGCAATCCCAAATGATCAACTGGCTGTTAGGCGGAGCTAATGAATGTAATTTTGAATTTTGACTTAAATGTAATTTTGAGTTGTCCGGCTTGATGAGAACAATACATGTATCAAGTTTGGTGACCTTAAGCAAAACTAACCTTGTGAATTTAGTCAAAGGAGGTGCTACAGAGCCCCCCAACATGCCATATCTAAGCTTTTGCACACACCTAACGACTGACAAGTATGATGTGTGTGCCAAATTTCATGTCATTTTAAGCATGTTAATGCCTCAAATACACCTGAATGTGGTTTTAAAATTTGACGTGTTGCCATGGCAACAATATTTAAGATATCACAAAATCCTTTAAAACTTTATATCGGCAGGTCTCTACATTATTCTGACCAAGTCTGAAGTGATTTGGCTAAATGTAGGTAACTATTTGAAAGTTTGTTTTAAGACATTCTTCAGTTGCACTGTGACCGTGACTAACAATAGTCATATCAATGTCCTCAGCCCACCTCAATAAACATATTTGCCAAGTTTGATGTAAATTGCTAATGCTGTAAATATTAGAGACATGCTGTTTCACATTTTTTGCTTAAATTTACCACCTTGTTATGGCAACACCATTTAAGATCAAAAATCCCTTTGCAATTTGAATATTCGGTGTCTTAGGACGACTATTTAAAAGTGGTGCATTTCAGAAAATCCAAAATGGCCAAATTCCTGTTGGACAGAGCTAATGGATGTCAGTGTGAAAGTTGTTCGGGTTAAAATGAGCGAACAACATTTCGCTCATTTTGCGCAAAAGGCCAGTCACAAAATTGTTCCCAAATTAATATACCGTTATTTTAACAAATGCAGAAAGTGCATTATTGTAGCATGAAAGTGTAATAAGTATAATATACTGTGTGAGTGCGAACCTCGAACGTTGATTTCCTTTGCTCTTGCACAGATTGGACCTGTGCTTTCAGGTATGCACTGCTCTCTTTATAAATGTTCTCTGCTGTTGCCCAGAGAGTGTGCGTGCACTTATGTCTGCATGTGTCTGTTACAATCAAGAATCAATTTTTGCGCTCAAAGCAAATCCCTCAGCAGATTCCTCAGGTACACAGTACCTCAGGTATACAGTAAATTGTTTTACCAAGCATGTAGTTTGTTCTCTTTAGTTTGGTGGATCTGAATTAGCTTGATTTATTCAGTCTTAGTGCAATGTGTAATTCTAAATGCTTGTTGAATAAAAATACATTTATTTTAATTAAATAAATCAAACACTCAAGCTTTGTCCTATTTATTGAAATTAGGGTAAATAATGGAGCGAAAAATTTTTTATTAATGACATTCATGGTTTGGTATTTTGTCCAAGATGGAAATAGAAATACCTGAAAGATGTAAGCATTTGTACAAACAAGCAATTTTGTACACAAAAATATATGTGTGCCAGCATATTAATTTCTTTAATTAGAAAACTTAAGTTTTATTTTAAAAATATATTTTAAGGGATTACTTAAATACAAACAATGCATAAAAAGCAGCCAAGAAGAGATCAGCACAGACGGACATTCTTTCAATGCTGTTTGAAAAGCTTCCAAGGTTAAGAGCTGGATGATAAAATACCAAGTGTTTAGTTTTGCAAATTCTAGGCAAATGGTGTCTACATTGAAGATGCTAAAATATAACAAAGTTTATTTATTTTTGATGCTTTATAGTTGCAACATAATTACAGTTACAGTTGTGTTACTTCCTGGTTTTGATGGGTGTACTATTATTCTAATGTGGAAAAAATATAAATACTGAGTAAGTGATCGGATCCTAAACTTTTGACCGGTAGTGTATATCAGCAAACAACTGAAAACAAATCTGTTCTGCATACACCTGATTAATCCATATCTTTTTACTCTTTAACTTTGTTTAATGTTGCTAACAAAAACAACCTGATCCCAGCTTCTCACTTTTAAGTGTAGTTTAGTTTAAGTGTAGTTTTGGATTTAGATTTTTTTTTTCAATTGTATTTTCTGGTGTTTTACATCCATATATATGCATCCATATGCACACACATACATATATACAGGGGTTGGACAATAAAACTGAAACGCCTGGTTTTAGACAATAAATCATTAGTATGGTGTAGGGCCTCCTTTTGCGGCCAATACAGCATCAATTCGTCTTGGGAATGACAGATACAAGTCCTGCACAGTGGCCAGAGGGATTTTGAGCCATTTTTCTTGCAGAATAGTGGCCAGGTGACTATGTGATGCTGGTGGAGGAAAACGTTTCCTGACTCTCTCCTCCAAAACAACTCCCCCAAAGTGGCTCAATAATATTTAGATCTGGTGACTGTGCAGGCCATGGGAGATGATCAACTTCACTTTCATGTTCATCAAACCACTCTGTCACCAGTCTTG
>JAZGTJ010006445.1:0-24927 GCA_036877575.1 Botia almorhae | reverse complement strand
TTTTATTATGTGGAACACAAAAGAAGATATGTTGAGAAATGTGTCAGTGGTTTTGTGTCCATACAATGGGTGACACTGTTGTTTGGTTATCAACCTACTTCAAAATATCTTGTTTTGTGTCCCTCAGAAGTGGTGAAGTTTTTAACTTATCGTTCAAAAATTATTATCTAGCAACCAGGTTAGTTTCTTTGTGCTCTCAGGAAAAAGAAACCCCACGCAGTTTGAAAGGTGTATCAGAGGGTGTCAGAAAGAGGACAAAAGAGGTGATTTTGAAAAGAACATTTACCCTCAGGTGACAAACAATTGCCCCAGTCATTCAGCAGGGCGGTGATCTCGCTGATAAAATCGCTGTAGAGTGAATCTGTGAAGATGTTCTCCAGACGCCCGTTTTCAAGAAGACACTACATAAATGAAGACAGAACATGGACCAGTAAGATGAATACTGGTGAAATTAACAATATGGTGCACGTAACAATATGGTGAATATATAATACCAATAAATAAATATTCAGTGAAATAGTGTACAGTGTATAGTCAGTAAGTTCTTATATATCCTACATATCTATATCTTATATTCTTATATAGCTTTAATATGTTCTAATAAGTTGTGTACGTTTATAGTATGTTTAAAGTATTTATATATAGTGTATGTAAAGTTCGGTTACTATTTCAGTAAGTCAGTTGTGTAAACGTGATATTAAACGATATATTTGTATTATATAAAAAACAAACAAATGTATGTATGGATTCAGTAATGGGCTTTCGAACCCAATAATACTGTATTAGCGCTCAGACGTTAACAGATTTGCCTGTATTTTGAAGATCACACCTGCTGAATGCCCAGGCACAGGTAGTAGATGCTATCAGGTTCGTAAGCCTCGCCATTCGGCCTGCGAACTTCCTTAACGAAGCGGCACAAACCATAACTGAGCTCCTCAGAGTTGCACTGCAGCACGTTCTCCTTCATAATCATGTGACCTGCTGGAGGCCACACAGTGGGAAGCGAAAACAAAGTTGCTAAAACGCATTATGGGTCAGTGCAATGTCACACACCAGCCGTGAGAGTGACCTTTACTGATAACACATTTTTTTTCATGCAGCGTGAGTCATGCTGCAGGAGGAGATGCAGCGAGAACCGGTTTTACGCTCTGAGTGTGTCTGAACTTACAGGATTTCTCCTTTTTCTCCTGGTCGCCGCGTGTGCGTCCGGCTGTCATTTGCACCCAGCTGGCCCAGGCCGCAACGCCGTACGTTTGGTTAAGCTTCGAGCTGGAGGTACTCTGCCAAACACAGCCTGACGCATCAGATCCAAATCGTTTACGGCCCTGTAAGACACACGCAAACATAATTTTCATCACTGTACTTCAGTAAAAATGCAATACTGTAAGTCTGAGATCAGAAAGTAAACTCTACAAACACCAAGCCAATGGAGTACAAATTAAATCAACGTCAATTGATTTAATTTGATACCACCAATGAAAACACCAGATCTCCTCAACTCTGTATAAACCTGAACAACAAGGTTCCATAAAGCCTTATTGAGAAATTTAATTGACAGACTGATAATATACATGCATGAATATAATAATGTAAATGAAGCCTTATTATACTGAATCATCACAGAAAGAAAAGGTATAATAAAAACACACATCTGAAAATAAATGCGAAATGCGCATCATCTTTGACACTCAAGTAAATAACTGTGTGATAACATACAATTTTTTAAAGTAGGCAGCCATCGGAAAAACATTTGGACAAAGACGCCTTTATGCATCCATTACCGGCCGACACGTTTGTCTCCTTTTATGGCGACTTTCTTCAACTGAAGCAGCCTCCATGGCAACCGTTTCTTCATCATCAACACCTTCAGTCTCAGCTTCTTCTGCCCTCATCTGGCCTGCATTCACATTCCTTTTATTTGACTGCCTGGTGTTATCCACAATGTTCTGCATCTATCTGTGCTTTCTGCTCTTAAACAGGTTCTGTCTGCAGACATCTCCAGCAGCATCTGAACCTTCCTAATTGCCACCTGACGGCATCTAACTGGCACACTTTCCGTGGCCCTTTCGCTCTTTTGTGGTTACTCAATCATGTTTTTTTAACAATTATTTATATTCAGACCAACAGGCTAGAAAGCAAACTCATGTAAAAAAGTATTTCAGCCACAGAAAGTCACACATAAATTTTGTGATACTTCCAGATTGTACACTGAACTGACTTTTATTCAATAAAATTAAAAAGATTCCATTATGCCAAAGATGTTTAGTCATGCTTCGCTGAAACAACTGTGAGTAAAGTTACTTCCTAGAAGCCGAATGTAATACTGTAACACTGTGGACGACTTATAATGTTAGTCAGGCACACAGCTCAGGTAACCTCTAAAACAGGTGCCATTTAAAATATAAGATACTTTAAAAATTACAGTTATATGTATTAAAGCCGAGAGGAAGAGAGTAAGTTTGGTAAACCAATCTCACCTCCACTGACCTTCAAAAATATCCATCTTTAAATTCAGAAAAACAGAAACATTTGACACGTAACTCATAATGGCTTTTCTTAACACTGCCAGCTTTCAGCTTTATTCTGCTGTAGAAAGTCAATGATATAAAAAAAAATGTTTCTTGGCAATTTTCACATGTTGGGTATCAAGCATTTTAATATAAGAGTTAAAAAAGCAGATGGATCACAGATGGCGCTCGGTTTATACAGAAACCGGAGCCTCGGTTTAAGCGTGTAAAACAGGATATTAAAGGAAGCTAGAAATGATTTAGAATGACCACGGGCTATGACATCACATCTGTGACACGTTTTATTACAGCACAGAGAATAAAATCACCACAGAAGTCAGAGAAAGACCTGCTGCAGTCGTAGCTGTGAACTCACACGTTTTATCACCACACTTCCTGTTAAACCAAAGAGATCTCTCTCTCTCTTTCTCTCTCTCTCTCTCTCTCTCTCTCTAAAAACCAGCCTTACAAACAATTCCAATGTCTTTTTTTTAGATCTGTCACGCACAAAACATTTCATCCGTTCATATTAGTTTAACAACACAAATAATTAAAACTTCAAGCTACCAATAAAAACTAACATACGAAATAAAACGGTTCAATTTAAAGTCTTGAATCTTGTTTGTTCCGATATGATTCGTTTCTTGTGAAAAACAAAGCTTCTTACATAATCCTTCATCTAACAAAGAACAGATTTTAGCTTTGTACTGCGTCAATCGTCTGATGAGCTGTGAGTCACTTTTCTGGAGTTTGAAAGACACACAGTGGCCGGTTTTACGTGCCTCGCGCTTTTAAAATGCTGCATTTATAACGTATGATTTGATCTCAGACATTTCAGATCGAGTGTCACACATCACCTCAGTCTCTCTGTGGTCTGTGTGTCGATAACTTCACAGTCATCCATGTGGAAACAAGAACACACACCTCAAGCTGCAAACAAAGTTATGCTAATTCTCTGAGTTCACAACATGCCGGGAATCTGACGCCGCCCGTCCGCTTGTGTTACGTACCCTTTTTCTGGCAGGGTAGCCGTCTCTTCCCTTCCTGCGTCTCTTCAGCGTCAGCACCAGTCGGTTCTCTTTTGCTGATGTGGGGTCAACTGATGCTGTGAAACGACATGTTTTGTGTCGTCATTTTCATACCATCAGCACACAGTACATCAGACCAAGCGTCAGTCGAAAGAAACTCACAGCGTGGAAAGTCGTCCTCCAGATCTGGATGTTTTTGTGATGCAGACGTTGCAGGAGCTACTTGTGGTTCCTCTGGTTCTGCTGATGGAACCACCTGCTTCACACTGGCTTCAGGATCTTCAGTATCTGCCCAGACGGAGGGTGTTTCTTGGGCCTCTGTCTCCAGATCTCCGCTGCACATGCTGCCCTGGTCTGAGATAGAAACCATCAAATATTGGAAAACAGACTCGGGTTTTGTCAAAGCACAAAAACAAACTTGCTAAGCCCCACCATAAAGCACTGTATCATCCAACTGTACGTGTAAATGTAGCTTTGTATACTGTAAGTGTTACTGGCTCCTTAAGCTGAAATCTGTAACTTTTCTTTTGTTTTAACATTTCTTTGGTTAAAAATGAACAAAAATCAGTTATTGAACAAGTATACAACACATCAGTGTATTTTAATTTGAGCTGTCTGGTCTAATTTTCTGGAAAATGTCAGTTTGACCTAATTTGACTTCAACATACACAAAGAAAAGTACGTATTGTAACCTGCAGTTCTATGTTTTAAACAGAGATGGCAGCAGTGTGGCAAAGTTACAGATGGCAGCAATGGTTTGTAAAACCTAAATGCTCTCTCTCTGTGCAGATAAAGTTTTAGATGGATGCAGAGAGCAGAGACAATAGACACAGCAGTTCAGTTTCTGAAGCTGTAGCGATGCTTTCTTTTCCCAGAAAGACTCTGAAACATGTTTCTATCATTTTTATGCTTTTAAATACATTTAAATCGATTTTTACAAACAAGCATTATCGTATCGCGTATCGCAATGTTTAGAACATTATTACATTTTTCCTCAATATCGTGCAACTCCACCACTGAGGGATCAAGCAGCTGCTGGTATAATTTAGCTTTATCCAGCTATTGGAGACCTCCTTTCCTACAGCTTTCCTGTAGCTCAGTGGTTAGAGCATGGCGTTAACAACGCCAAGGTCATGGGTTCGATCCCAGGGATTGCACATACTCAATGTATAGTGATCGATGTATAGTACAATGCAATGTAAGTCGCTTTGGATAAAAGCGTCTGCCAAATGCCTAAATGTAAATGTCCTTCTGAAGTCCATGTATGTAATGTGTGTTTTGGTAAGGGGCGGGGCTTAAGACATAATCAAACAGCAGCAACATTTACCCTGTGACACAGGCTTGTCTTTTCCCTTCTCACCCTCGTCGTCCTCCACTGAGCTCTGAGCGGGCGGGCTAGTCTGATGGTCTTCTGGTTCAGCTGCGTCTTGAGATCCAGGGATGACCAAGGGCACAGGCACCTGGATGATGACAGCATAAAATAACAACAAAGCATCATGATGACCTCTAAACTACAGCATATAGAGAAACACAGGATATCATAATGCAATATTACCCTCTATTCAGACAGCACTGGTTTTTCCTTTGCGTTTTACAGACGTCCGGTGTGATTTTACTCATGTCCGTATTAAATATATATCTGTGATTTTTCTCGCACAACCTTGTTAAAAATGACGCAGCAAATGTCGGGCTGTTCAGCTAACTCGAGGGAGCCCTGCGAGAAATCTAATTTAATCCTGTCCTGATAGAAATGTCTGTGGTGTATTTTTCACAACACTTCTCTTACATTTTGACCTTCGAATACTGTAAGTAAAGTTAAATTTGGCTGGTTCAATTTCTCTTGGCATCCCATTATACAGAGAGAATATACAAAGGGAATTAAATCAATAAAGAGAGTCTGATCACAGATTGCGTGATGCCCACATCCAGTCAACAGACACGCCGAACCAGTCAACAGACACACCGAGCCAGTCAACAGACACGCCGAGCCAGTCAACAGACACACCAAACACGTCAACAGACACACCGAGCCAGTCAACAGACACACCGAGCCAGTCAACAGACACACCGAGCCAGTCAACAGACACACTGATAACAACAACAGACACACTGATAACAACAACAGACACACTGATAACGACAACAGCCTACAAAGATTGTCCCCTTCAGAAAAACCACATGCAATCAACAGACATACGTTGATAAATGTGACTTAAACGTTGTTTAGACAACTACACACAATACTGTATTAGATGAGCTTGTGCTGAACAGACACAAGTACTCACAGGTACAGGAAATCCCAGAGGAAATGGTGTGTACTGGGTGTACAGGTGTACTGGCACAGGAATGTAGACGGGTACGGGAACAGGTACTGGAAACGGCACCAGCTTCACTCTCTCTCCGTTTTCATCAGTCACTGCAGATGAAGAAAGTGTCAATGTAATATTACATGTCATCACATTTGGTTCATGCATTGTGGTGATCTTTATGGTATAGATGGGCGGAGCCAACCTGATTCAGCGCTGTGTGGAGGTGTGGGAGGTTCTGGCGGACACTGGACAGCTTGTTCTTCAGTAATGGGTCGGCACATGAGAGCTTTGTTCTTGAGTGTTCTTCGATGTGGAGTACCAGACACTGCAGCATCTGTCTGTGTGCTGGCCTATTAAAGGGATAGTTCATCCAAAACTGACAATCATGACATCATTTACTCCCCCTCATGTTATTCCAAACCTGTATGACCCCTCTGTTTCTTCTTTGAAACTCAAACAAATGTTTTAAAGTACATTGGAAACCAAACAACAGTGGCACCCATTGACTTGTATGACTGTATGGTCACAAAACTACTGAGACTTCTCAAAATATCTTCTTTTGTGTTACACAGAAGAAAAAGTCACGCAGGTTTAAAATATGAACACAGAGGCGTTACCACTGCTCACATTTATCAGTTTTCTTTGAAAGTGGCGTATGTGCAATGTCAGTGACGTGCAATGTCAGTGACTTTAAAACTTTCTCTCAATAAAGTATCTTTACATTTGCTTATATGCTTATAAGTTTTATATGTTCAGAAGTTTGTACAACACTAAATAATACTTACTTCACCAATGTTTTTGGAGCTGGCATTTGAGGTAGGGAGAGCCCCTGCAAATGTACATTTACAGTTATTCATTTATCAGTCACTTTTATCCATAACAACTAACAAATGAGGCCACAAGAAACATTTGGCTTTAAAGCTGTAATCCGTAACTTTTGCCTCTCCATCACATCTCTGTTTGAAACATTAAACTGCAGGTTACCTAACGTGATTTTCCACATCCATTTTCCAAGCCAAACTAGCATGTCCCAGAGAAACCAAACCCAACTGCTTATTATAAATCATTATTATAAGCTTACCATTGCAAAACGCGGTAAGGTAAGGGGACCGTTTTGAACGCTGATCTGTTATGTACTTACTCATTAACTGATGTTTGTTCTTTTTTTTAAACAAAAAAAGTTACAGACTGCAACCTTAAGAGCCAATAACAAGTAACAACAAACTGCACATGAATCAGAGAGTTTTATTTCACAAAACAGGAAGTACCTGTAACAGCAGTATTTCCAGGTAAGGTTGAGGCCAGCGACACCACGCCACCAATAACAGGCATATCCTTTGAAATGGATAACGGCGCTTGTACTGGAGTGGTGTTGGGCACAGAACCTTCAGGAACTGATAAAACACATCACGATCAATACAATCGATCAGCTTCAGATCAGAGCAAAGACTAGCTAGATTTACCATCATTACATTTCTCAGTCTGATAAGGAAAACAATTAGATTGATCTGGAACTGTGTTTCAATGCAATGACGTTGTTTAGGAAAGAAAACCCATCGTGACGCACCTTTCCTCGGCCGGGGGCACGTCATCCCCTTTAGGCAGAATGTCATCAAACAATCCATATCACAGAAATGTTTTTTGGATCCATTCAGATCGAGGGTTTCCTTCAGTGATCCCTGACGCCTGCAGCTGCAACATTTCGCCATCTGAAGTCAAACCAGGAAAGTCATGTGACAGAGCAGCTGCGTTTTGTCACTTAACATTGCATTTGCATAACATAGCATTTACGTATTTGCACACAGCATGAATATATACCAATCAAATGTTTGAGATCACTTATTCATTCATTATTATTATTATTATTTCCATTTTTGAATAACAGTAAATTTATTAAAACGATCAGATAACACAAAGGTAATTCCAATCATACAGCTTGTACGGTTAACTTGCAACATGCGTTTTAAACACAGAAAAGACACTGATTATAAAAACCAGAGATTTTTTACACTGTTTATATAGCTGAAGCCCTCCCACCCAAACATAAACCCGAAACGCTTTCTGACCTCATAAAAGAGGACGGTGTGCTGAGACATGCAGTCTTCCGTGCAGAACTCCTCCAGCTTGCCCCCGATGAAGTTCTGGATCGTTTTATGAGTCATGTTTTGACAGTGTGCGCAAAACTTGAACTGAACTCCTTGTCGCTTGGCAAGGTCATGTTTAAAAAGCAGTTTACACCCTATTAAGAAAGAAAGAGTGAAATACATATAAAAATATGTGTCAAACCATGAAAGGCAGGGTAGGCGATTTGTTCCAGAAATATGTGCTGGTTTAAAGTCTCCTCACATCATGATAGCAATCACTAAGTGGTATAAATATTTATATATATTCTATTTTATATATATAAGTATATATCTTCTGTGTAAGGAACAGGACTATAAAACGCTCCTCCAGTGATTGCATTCGGTGCGAACGCAATGATAGGACGTCCTACTTGTCTGTCAAACTATGTTTGTGTTCATATGTATTGGAGGAGGCGTGGCTTTGGAGGATGCTCTGAAAAGAGGGCGGGATCTTATGGCTTTCAAGTTAGGTTGCTATTGCTAGCCTCTATAAACGGCCTCTCCTACTTTTAAACCGTGTTTCTGTGTAAAATGAACAACTGTGTTTTCTAGTCTCTAGTAATTAATGTGGTGGCACAAGCCTGCATTTAAATTGTATATGAAAGGTTTCTGCACTGAGGAAAACAGGTTTAAACAGGTTTAAACAGGCCAGACGTGATGAGAATCAAGAAGTTCGACGAACCTTCGCAACAGAAATAGCGCAGCTGCTGTTCGTATGTGATGACGTCTTTCACCACTTTCTCCTGTTTGCAATATTCACAGACAGCTCGTATGTTACTCTCCCGCTTATACGTCTCACAACACACACGTGTGCAAAACACCCCCGAGTGACCCTGAACACACAACGAGGACAAACTGTGATGCGACGTAAAGAAACCGCAATTCATTTTAATTATATCTGGCAAACCACAAACGTTTTTTGACAACACGCACCTTGAATTGAAAGACCTCAGGTTTTCTGGTGAACTGACGACGACACTGCATGCACGTGAGATACAGTTTGGAAGAGGCCTCGGGTGTCTTGCCCGGTCCCTGCGGCAGGGTTTCATGAGAGTTTACCACGCCTGGCGCTGGCACATGAGGGGGAACTGGATTTTGACTTTGGCCAGGCACACTGCAGTAGGAGGTTTGGGTGGTCGGGTGTCGCTCGGTGGGCGGCTGCGATGGTGCGATGTTTTGATGTTCATGTGATGTTCCATTTATCTGGTTATGAGGTACGGATGGGTTCATCTTGTCCTGCACACAAGAACGCACATAAATGTTATGAATAACTATAAGCAGTGATTTAATCAGGAGAAGAACAACTGTTTGATCTGCCATGACCTGTATAATATTTTGAGTTTTTTTTTAAAATCAAGATTTTAGGTTTAGAAGCACATAAATGTCTGAGAAAGTGAATATTTTAGTGAATATTGTGAATATAAGTGAATATTTTCAGGTTGTGCAAGACTTCTAAATGTTTGTCCAGTTGTGGCATTCAGCCCAAATGCAATGACAGAATGTTCTATTGTCTGTCAAACTATCTGTGCATTCATGTGTTGGAGGAGGCGTGACTTTGGAGAACACTCCAAAAAAGAGGGCGGGATCTTATTCTTTCAAATCTAGCTTGCTATTGCTAGCATCTCCAAAACTGCCTACCTTTAAATTCTTATTTGTCTTTTTCACAGTTTGCTTGTCTTGTCTTGTCTTGTGACTATTGACTTCTCAAAAGCACAAATGTCCGACATTCTCCCTTGTGTGAACTAGCCATAAACACACAGAGAATTAAACACACTGGATGAGGAAATACCTGAAACAGGCCCACACAATCTAAAGAGCAGAAATTCCTGATGGACCCATCAGAGATGGCGAGGTGATACTGAGGAACGGATAACTTCTTGCAGGATGTGCACGGGAAAGAGGCGCCTAGGAGTGAACAAAAAAAGCCAATCGGCACAAAAAACGAAACCATTCGCTTTACAAAACGCGTTTGGGGGATTTCACCCCAAAAGCAAAGGAAAATGAGTTACATTTTGCATAAAGAAAAAGCATATTTATTTTAGATCTAGACTGACACATTTATAATTAACAACAACAAATAAATAAATGTTACGGAAATGACATCACAACACAAAACCTAAGAGGTCCTAAAAACAAACATGCACACACACACACACACACACACACACACGTACATACATACATACATAGATATATATGTTTAGCGAAGTCCACAGAAGTTCTCGTGATGCTCCAATTGAACAAAACACACTTACCGCTGAGGCTGGGAGACGACTGACTCTTGGCCACACATCTCTGTGAGCAGAAGAACTCTGTGACCCCCTGCAAATTTGTGCCGTCTATCATTTCATCTACATTCCTCAACTCTTGGCAGAAGGGACACTGAAGTCTCTTGCCACTCTTCTGCAGAAGAGACATTTCAAAGAACATTCAGTATAATAATAATAATAATACAATACTCGGCTGAAGTGAATATTCAGTAGAGTAAATACCTGTTTGTAAGTACTGATACAGTCAGTGGTGCAGAACTTCCTAATATTGTCCTCTATCTGAACCAGGTGGTAGTTTCCTGAGGCTGTGCAGTTGCCACAGTTTTCACAGTAGCTCATGTAGAGGTTTCTGGAGGATCGGAAGCGTGCAAAGCATTCGTCACTGCACAGTTTGTGCACAACCCCCTGATGAGTCACTTCATGCTGAATCTGTCAGAAAAAAACACAAAAAACACGCACGTCACATTTAACCTCATACGAGAACCAAACGATGTTTCTGTGTGTGTATTCTGAGCCAGGGAATGTTCTGGGCTACACGTTACCTCTCGAATGAGGTTACACACACTGCACTGCGTTATCACATCCGCAGACGTGTCTTCATATCTGTCTTTATAAATACTCAGACAGGCCTGGCTGCAGAATTCCTTCAGTGTATTCATAGGGCCCACAGGAATAGTTATCAGGTCCTTCAGATTTACAATCACCCTTTTGAACAATAACAGGAAAGATCAATAAAACATCAGCATTATGAGAGTCAAGTACATCAAACAATAGTAAGGTTTCAGTGGTCTCATATTCTATATTTCAGTTAAGAAAACAATGACATATTCTGGTTCCCTTTTGTCAAATAAAGATAAACTTTGTTATTAAGCATGATTTATAAGCAGTCTTCCTTTGCTCAAAATTTGCCTTCAGAAAACTTGGAATCACAATCTTAATCAGGATCACTATGTGCTTTTATGGTATGGAAAAAAACGGCTCGGAAATTCAGCAAAATTTCTCTTTTTGGTTTCCACAGAAGAAATAGTCACAATTTAAATGACAGAATTTTCACTTTGGGGTAAACTTCTCCTGTAAAAGTGCTGTATGCAATTTCTGAGAAACTAAGTAACGCTGTTGGTATTTGAAATGACACCCAAACAAACACACCCTTCATTGCCGCGTGCTAGGCAACACGGGTAGATGCTGCGCACACGCCCCCTATTGTTGATTGCCTATGACAGCATTATGGTGTTGCCACAGTTCCACTTTGACTCTTTTTTGTTTTCTTTGTTATTTACACAGCTGGACTGTGTGCAAACACTGTTTTCTTAACTTACACACACACACTTACACACACACACATCTATATAATATTCACCACATTCACCAACAGCATTTCTCAGAAATTGCTTCCCGCACCTTTAACACTTTATCACGTTCACAGTAATAGATGTTGGCACATTAAATAATACAATATGTTTGTGTGTTATTGTGTGTGTTATACAAATCTAAAGCAGATACATCATTGGAACTCACTTAAGGCAGAGGTGGCAGGTTTTCTTAGGAGCGACAATGGGGGTAAACTGAACCGAGGGTAAACTAAAACTAGTTAGGCAAACGGTGGAGCAGAACAGCTGGTTGGAGCCTTTCCGCTGGAAGGCAGTCTGACCCTTCTGCAGGACCTTAGAGCAGCCCGAGCAGCAGATCCTCACGGCGGAAGGGGGGGCGTGGACTTGTGGAGGGGGAGGAGCCTGGACGTGAGCCTGCGGCATCATTGGCGCTTGCATCCGGGGGTGGGGCTGCATTTGAGGATGAAGCTGGGCCCTGGGCTGCAGGCGCAGTTGAAGCTGAGTTTGGGGTTGGGTCGGCAGAACTAAAGTGGCCCCTCGGAGTGAAGCAGACTGGCACAGCACTGGGAATGAAGACGGCTGGATGGACGCCACAGATGCTGCAGGAAAACAAACCAGTTAGAAAGGACTGGACATGAGCAGTGAACACAGAGCTTTCTGCATGTCGCATTTTATGCGTTTCAGTCAAAATGCCTGCGAGTAAATACCATTTTTTACACCATTTATTACTATGTAACTATGGCGTAAAACATGGAAAACTACTTCAAGACACACACAAATAACGAAATATATAGAAAATATATAGATCTATTCTATATGTTAGAATGCAGCTTTGATTTTTTTTACTACACTGCTCTACATCCTAATGTCACACAGACACAAACAACAGCAAAGCTGGTTGACGTCTTCTGTGGATGAAGTGAAACAGCGACAAAAACAAACATGTTCTCACCAGAAACGACATCTGTGTTGTTTCCACTCACTGAGAAGACGGAGCTTATCCTCAGCTCATCTGACAGACAGTTCGTCTGAACGAGACAGAACATTATCTATATCACTATATCATTATCTATATCACAACAGATTCATTTCAATCCCACTGAGGTGCTCAGAACGCAAGGAAATCTCACCTCCATGTCAGTGCTCTCCGGTTCCTGTTTAATGTGGCTGCTGTCAGGCTGAGGTAATAACGCTTTATCATATTCCTCATCTATAGGTTCGTCCTTAATTTGTATTACAGGTAAGCGATGAGCTTCTTTACCTGTGCGTTGCGCAGGAGGCGCTGGCTGTGACTGCAAATGAAAGACAGTCCAACAATGTCCTGAAATAAACTCAGCGGCCACTTTATGGCTCGTTAACAGCTCATTAATACAGATATCTAATCAGCCAATCATGTGTCAGTAACTCGATGCATAAAAGCATGCAGACACGATCAAACCGCTTTTGATGCGATCTAAAGAGGCCTTCAACAGGCAATGGTTTGCGATTTACAAATAAGCCAGAAGCTTTGCAACTTTTTTTAATGCAAACTTACATTGGCGTCACTTCGCGATGACTCAGTATTAACTTGAGACTGTGTGTCCTGGATACCTGATGCAGTGGGGAAAAAATAAATCATTTAGATCTAGTCCATCATGAAGCATTAAAAACATTCTGATGTGAAAATAACACAATTGTTTTTTACCTATACAAGCGCCCGATGACGGGGGGACCGAATTGTCCTCAGTCACGTTCATTCTTTCTCCGTCTATTTCTGAAGAGCCGCTGGTAGAGGAACTGTTTTCATCTGTCAGAGAGAAGCTCATTTTAATCATCACGTAAAAAACAGAGTCCGTCCTTTAAACATCATATGATTAATAACAGTACAGGTAGATCAGATACAGTATTGCAGCAGAAATGATTTTGCTATGAAGTTCATTCTGCAAAACAACGGGCTTTAGTAAAAAGTTAAACTTGCCGGCTTCTGCGCCGCTAGCTGGCGCGCCGTCCTGGCTTTCACTGTTTCTGTCTAACTGAGAGTAAATCTGATTGTCCATGTCCCAGTCATCTTCATCTGCCCCAAAGACAGGAAGTCCATCCAGCTCCTCATCCGTGTGAGGATGCTCAGACTGCAAACCTTGATCGTTAGATGTTTTAACAACCGGTTCTAAAAGAGAAAAACAACTACACTGAAATACACCAGCACGACATATTAAACTTGTAACTATGAAGGTAAGTCTTTTTCTTACCTGATGACTCGTCCATCTGGCCCAAATACACCAGCAGTGCTGACTTGCTAGATTTAAAAAAAACACAATGATAGTGTAATTACATTTATGATTTAAAAGGGCGCGCGAGACATACGTTTTTTCAAAGGAAAAGTGAAAGAGGACACAGATATCAAAAGGTAGTGAGTGGAGAACAGAATCTGACACAATCTAGTACAGAAGCAATAAACCATCAATGGCAGACAGACACACAGGTTGTACATGTGCTTGAATAAAACATGCAGCACGCATCTATGACATAATACAAGCTATATTGTTTCAATTAAATAGTGTATATAAATCACACATACAGTAACCAATTTTAAAGCGTTTAAACCAAAATTCCTCCTCCTCCTGTGACAGGAATAATGGAACACCGTGACGTATTTCCGCTTCCTCTGCTGTATATGCGGTATAACGGAGGCAGACCACACACACGTCTAACAACAAACTGTTCGTTTATCACTCTAATATAAAAACACTGATTAATGGGGCTTATTCAACGATGTATGGTTGTGCACCCTTTTTTCTCTCTTATGCTATTTGTTGATAATAAAAGATAAAACATTAAACTATTACATTACCTCCCCCGTGTACATTAGATATATTTTCTTCCTTTTATTTAAATAGCACACCAAAAACACCCAGGGGTGACCAAAGTGCTGGACATAAAGTGCTGGACATATAAAACAAGTACATAAATTTAACCACAGGTTTAAAAACAGAAAACGAAGGTGCTGTTCGGATGGCTACAGGGAGATTGTTTCAAAAGCTATTCGTTTACAACACTGCAACAGAAATCTATCATGATGGACTCGCCTATATTATTATGCACTAATAAGATACAGACAAAAACAACACTTTTTTGTGTATACTCGTTGCAAACATCTGCACCGAGACATAAATCCTGCAGACTGCATGCATGCATGCATGCATGCGTGCGTCTGCATTACCACACTGTCTGCATAAACACACTGTCTGATACCTTCACGTTCATAACGCGACCGTGTCCTCTCTGTATCCGCCTTACTAATAACTACATTTGACCATTATTTCTGACCACAGACCTTTATATCATCAACAGTCTGCACACAGAACTGCACCAGCGTGCCAGCAGAGCACATCTGAGAAATGCTGCTCTATTTCAAAAGAGAATTTCGTGTTAAAAAAAACACTTACATAGAAATAAATCTGTACTATCAGACGGGGGCTTGCATGCGTGCTCTCGGTCTGTTCTCTGTTTTAAAATCTTCACCGTTGTGTTGTACGTACAAAGCCTTTCATTAAACAACGACGGGAATCGACCTCCTACTGGTTTACCAACAAACTGAATGTGTTCTGCTGCACCCAAGTGTCATGGAGGACAACATGCACCGACAAAAATATTATTATGATTATTATTATTATTATTATTAATAATAATAATACATATTATTTAACTAAGACATCTTTAATTTTTTAAATGTTACAATTATAAGTATTAGATTATAATATATATAAGATTATAATATTAGATTATAATGTATATAAGATTTATTAGAAAGCACTTAGCATCCCAGCATCTTTGCATTAGCAAACATTTGCCAAAATAATAACATTAATAACAAAACATTGCGGAACAGTGCAGATAAATATTAATTAAATAAGGAACAATTTTATTTGTTTACGTTAATAAAATAACGTAATAAGTAAAGATTTATTGGAAAGCACCCAGCATCCTACAGTTTAGCATTTAAATAGCGATCAAAGGTCATACATGAACAATTTCTGTGTTCATGTTCTTTTTAGTTCGATAAAGTATTGCCACGAACAGGGACTATTATTTTGAAAACAACACTTCTGGTTACTTAGGCGCTTCCGGTCGCTCAATGCTAGAGCAGATTGTAGCTCTTTTAGCGAAAGTGTGTCAATATTAACGAATATTTAAATCGTTTGTCGTGTAGAGCGATGTTTCGCAGAAAACTCACAGCTTTGGAGTACCACAACCCCGCGGGATTTGACTGTAAAGGTAGAAATCAATCTAAAAACACGGGGTTTGAATGACGTGTGGCCAGCACACGTTCATAATATTATATAATGTACTTGATCATAAAACAGTGGATCAGTAGAACTAATGACAGTAGATCAAGTGAAGTTGTCAGTTCTGATCGCAATACGATCATTAAAGTGACTGACTGACACCGTCAGACATGTGCTCTGTCATTTTCCGACTAAGCGATGTGTGCAGATGGTCATAATGACACTTTTAAAAGATTTGGACCGAAGTAACTTGTAGATCACCTCTTATAATTCAGTAATTGTAATGAGAGTTAAAAATCACACGTAAGTGTCAGACGAGCTGTCAGTAATGTGCATATGTCGAGGTTTTAATGTGCATATGATTTTCTCCATCCAGATGAAACCGAATTTAGAAATTTCATCGTTTGGCTGGAAGATCAAAAAATCAGACACTACAAAATTGAGGAAAGAGGAGACCTGAGAAACATTCCCAGCTCAGACTGGCCCAAATACTTTGAAAAGGTGAGTTAGATGCATTATATTAAAGATAAGCAAACGTGTCTTTGTGGGGACCGAATTATGCGCAATATGATTTGTATCATCATATTAAATAAACAAATAAATAAACAGCAATGTGTGCGTAATGATTAATGTTTTGCAGTACCTCCAAGATCTGAAGTGTCCCTTCAGTAGCCAGGAGAGACAGGAAACTGCTGACTGGCTTCTGGGTCTGGCTGTTCGTTTTGAATATGGAGATAATGGTATGATTATTTATCCGAGATTATGTGTCTCAACATTCAACACTGATATCCAAAGAGCAGACCGTCCTGTCGTTGAGGCTTCCCTTTTAAATGCTTCCAAAATTGTTTAACTCCCGTCACTAGATGGCAGTAGTTGCTAAGTTTGCAGTACAGTATAAAGTGTTTCTGGAGTGTTGAGTATTTGAAGTTGAAAGGGATGTCTGCAATATCTCTTAAAGCAGAGTAGATGATGTTTTCTAAAATCATTTTTTGTTATTGCTGGTTAAAGATCTCCACAGCCTGCCTTACCTTTAATCTGTATGTTTGATCACTTTGATTGTTTTGTTGAATACACCCGTGTGGCAATGACTGCTTTAGTTTTATGTTCCTTCTGCTTATGTTACCTTCCACAGTTGAGAAATATCGAAACTGCAAACCGCTGAACGAAACCAGTGATTCTCAGAAACCTGCCGACCCATTAATTAATCTGGACAGTAAGTGTTCCTCCGTGTCTTTCTGTCTTCCTCTCTCTTATTTTAGTCTCTATTCCTGTTGTTGTCAGATGGAGGTGGTGGATTAAAGAAACCAGTTCAAACACTAAAGTGGCTTTTCAAGCATGTCTGAACTAACCGATTACACGCCCACTTCTCCCCACAACCCTCAATGAGTGGGCAAAACCGGGCCAGTGACCCACAGCTGTGTAGAGTTCCAGCTGTGTGCTGATTATAATGGGCTCAAAAGAAAATGCAGGAGCTGCATGAGACCGTTACTTGATCTGGACTCATCATTGGTCTTTGTAAGCAGTTAGTTTAGTCTTCAGTTTTTTGTCATAGATCATCTTGAGTCAGCAGTTGTTTTAGAGATTGTGGTTTCTGACTGCTTCAAAGAGCAGTTCTACTTTAGACACAAAGTTTCAGGCTAGTTTGGCCACCAGCCGTGACACATCAGATCAATTGCAGGTTCTGTGTGGGTTTACAGAGGGATGTCTGTATCTCCTGCATGAGTAACTTCCGTACTGTTGAGAGATTTTCATGCATAACCACTGAAACATTCATCTCTGGAGGTGTAGATAATTGTACGTCTCTTTTTAGGCAACAATCCTGATTTTAAAGCTGGTGTTTTGGCCCTTGCGAATCTTCTCAAAATTCAGCGACACGATGACCATTTGGTAATGCTGAAAGTAAGTATGAAAGATTCTCCCGTGATTCTTCTCTTCTGTACTGTAAACTCTGTTTAGTGTGTGTATTAATAACACATTGTGCTGTGTCATCACACAGGCTGTTCGAATCCTGATACAGGAACGTCTGACGCCTGAAGCCATTGCAAGAGCCAGTCAGTCAAAAGAAGTACGCATGCTACAAATGTCACCGAACGATACAGCCTTGCTAGACCGCTTAAAACTGATGTCTACAAAACTGAAATGTCTACATTTCAAATGTTTGTCTGTTTTTTTTAGGGTCTACCCGTTGCTCTCGATAAGCACATTTTAGGATTTGATACTGGTGGTACGTTTGCATTTACAGAATTGCTCTGGATGAATATTTGACACAGTTCACCCTTGTCATAACTATGTTAAATTTAAGGGGTTTGATTTTTGTTTAATGTGTGATTGTTTCAGACGCGACTATAAACGAAGCGGCCCGGATTCTTCGCTTGCTTCACATTGAGGAGCTTCGAGAATTACAAACCAAGATCAACGAGGCCATCGTGGCCGTTCAGGCTATTATTGCTGACCCCAAGACAGACCACCGGCTGGGGAAGGTGGGCAGATAAAAACATCTGCCTGGACTTTGCTGCAAGGACCGTCTCCACACGACTCCACATACTTTGTGAAACATGCTTGTTTTCATGAACCACACCACTGATGTTTTGTGAAAAGGTATTCTGATCATAGAAAAGAAGGGCTTTTGTTTTTTTCTTATATCCGTTTTTGCCCTGTAATTGAAAAAATGCAAAGATTGGTGGGAAAGTCAGTTGTTTGTATTCTGAACATGGAGGCACTTATGATTTGTTAGACGGGTTTCCATAAAATGGGCCACATGCTTTTGTTACGCAATAAAACTTCATGTCCCATTGAAAGGTTTCTTGGCAAAGAGTGAAACTTTGTTTTGCCCTGAAGCAAGAAATTCTTTACTGATTTTTAACTCAATACTGTCAGTATTAAGTACAGTAACTTTGCACAGCCAAAAATATCCAAAACATTGTCAGCCAACATCTTCATGTATCAATCACATTTTATTGTTATAAATATCACGTCTTACCAAATATAAAAAGGGAAAAAAATGAAGGTTGGTACAAAACCACGTTCAAAGCAATGTCACATGAAATTTTTTTTTAATACAGAGTTTTTAAACGTTGCATTTTAGTGTATTTATACAGACTACACAACTAAACTCTGGGGTTTCTGTTTTTGGGTTTATTTTATAACAAAACATCATACAAAAGTACAGTAGAAAGAAATGAGGTATAAAACAAATTTACAAAACTATTTTGAGAAAATATTTGTGTTTTCATTTTTGTAAATTTGTAACTTTGGCATCGGCTTTGACTTGCGTCTTCTGTGATTGGCTCTCTTCGTTCCATCTCTGCTGAGACTCCCACAGCGCAAGCACTTCAAAACTTGCCTAAAATAGCACCATGTAATGTTGGCTCTGTCATTAGACTCCCTGTAACAAAAAATAGGAGATTCGTAGGAAATCTTTAGAATAGAAAACCATGTTTGGTGTGACTTATTTTCTACCAGGAAAAACTGCCTGCTTTCAGAAGCGAGCGCTTGTGTACAAACATTATTATTACATTATTCAGAACTTCTGACTGTTTTCTGTTGTGTAAAGACTGAAACACTTTAAAGTGTCACTGCGACACTCATGTTTCGTCACCTCTGTGGAAACCACAGTGATTTGGAAGCGGGTGCTTTGTACTTTTCTCTTAAGTGCCTGTAGCTGACAACTCATGTCTGAAATATTTTGTCCTCTGTCATTTGCTTGAAAAGAGGTTACCCACAGTTTACCTACACAGTATACTTGCCTCATAATGGGACACTTGCGTCTGCACGAATGTAATTAGTCAAAGTCGCTGAATTCAGAATAAAACCTGTCGTGGCTCGCTATATTTTTACGTTGTAAACGTTTAACTACAGTATACTGCAGCAGGAACTCATTTTGAATACGACGGGCAGAAAATAAAATACGTTTAATACAACTAAAAATACTAACTTGCAACAATTCCAGTACCTTATAAACAGTGTGGGGGAGCAACTGTAATTCCATACAGATGAGACCTCTGATCGGGTAAAAACTCGTCTGTAAACTGACTATCCCGATTAAGAGAGATAACTCCATCCCTAAAACATACGAGAACCATATTTAAAAACACAATAATCAGACACATTGGTGTTATTGATTGACAGATAAGAATGAGCACAAAACAGGCAGGAAGATGTTGATACCTCCTCCAGTCTGTGTAGTAAAAATGATTGGCGTAGAAGATCATGCTGAAGGGATAGTTCAGGTTACTGTGTACCACACGCCGACCCGTCCCGTCTGGTGATATACATTCTAGCCGTTTGGTTCCTGGCCATCGGAGAAAAACATTAAGTCATGTTTTGGTGAACCTGAGTAGCTTTCTGACGTCATTCTGGGAGTTTAAGATCTTACCTGCATCGGCCCAGCAGACTTGTCGTGTGGTGGAGTCGTAGGTCAAAGCGTTGGGCAATCCAATGCCCTCCCTCACCAGAACTCTTCGGTTCTGCCCGTTCACAGACGAGCTTTCGATTTTTGGAGCTTCTCTGTTCCAGTCAGTCCAGTAGAGGGTTCTGTGTGAAGATCAAGGATCACCAGTGAGAAGTCGGCCAACGGTTGAACTTTCGAGGGTTAACGCTCATGTTTTCCAACTACAACTACATCTACAAACTCACAAAAGCACTCTGCTCTATTTAGCATTGATCTAAACAAGATGTTTTAAATAAAGGCCAGGGAGAGACATTTGGTTCTTCTGATACTGGTAAATAGAAACTGGCATGAAGGTTTTGTGTGTTTCTGCTGAATCATGTGCTGGGAAGAATAGATTTATAACTGTAAATGATGTTAACACTGGACTTTCCAGAGAGAATTACAAGCATGAAATCACAATTTCAGACCATATGACAGCAGAAATGCGAAGACTAAATGCAGTTTTGCAGGAGCACTCGCATGATTGATGTTTCTAACCTGAAGTTCTCAGCACACATATTTAAGTCTTCAAGCCAGGCGGTTAATCAGAACCATGGCTTGGAGCATGCATACATTTGTGCACATACGCAAAAACAAATTAGCACGAGAACTGCAACACCAACAAACATAAAACAAGCATTTGCAGCTATTCTCATGGCCCATGAGGTTTGTGTTATATCTCGTGTCCTCCACCCTAGCTCCAGATGTTTCAGATGGTTGTGTTTGTGCTGGCCCACACGTTGCCTGGACTCCCCTGAGACCAGAGAGCCCGGCCAGACACTGAAGCAACACTCACTCAATCTTGGCCAATTTGTAGCATAGCTCTCTTATTTCCTCTCTCTCTCTCGCTTCCTTTTCACCTGTGTTGTTCTCTCGTTCGTCCTCTGAACCATACAGACGTTCTCACTCACCACTGTGCACGTAATGGATTCGTTTCTGGTTTTGAAATGTTCTTGTAAAGGAAAACATGGGAAGCTGACGAGGAAGAGGAAATTAATGCTCATTAAACGCAGACGGTGAATTCCAAACGGCTTCTTTGCAGGAAGGAGACGCTGCTCGAAGGGTCCTGAATTAAATCCCTATATTCTGGTCTCGCATATGATAGCTTCACTTTAATGAAGTATTTCTGCTTAAATGCATACACAAGATTAGCTCCATGCGTGATCTTGGCCCTGTAATGTTTTGAATGCATTTCTAATAAGACTCTTCTGTTAACATAGAACGTACATTTTCTGTAAAGCAGCTTTGAAATATGTATCGTGAAAAGCACTATAGAAATACATCTGAACTGAACGTGAATATTTGCGCTTTGCTAATATTTACATAGGTCACCGTTTGTCTTTACCGAGCGCCGCGCAAAATGACTAAAGAATGATGTAAATAAAAAAAAACATGATATAAAAACAATAGTTTTTATTTCTCACTTCAAGCGCTCTTCATTTTTGAATGCATAGGGCGCAGTAATGCTCGCCCAACCCTCATACTTCCCAAAATACTTACCAGCTGTGGTAAATTGAGTAAAATCTCAGATACAGCATTAGATTACAATGTAAAGGCCTGTAAAACAGCTCACAGTTTAATCAGACCTGGCAGATGTTACCTTAGCAGTAGGAAGTACATACCCTGTAGAGGAGTCCACAGTGATAGCTCTTGGATTGACCAAGTCTGTGTCAAACAAAACTCGTCTGTCACTTCCATCCAGATTGGCGGTTTCTATCTTGTCTGGTGTGCTGTCCACCCAGAACAGTTTCCTACGAGACACATCGACAGCAAGACCTTCTGGACTCATCAAACCTAAAAAAGATTTAAAAAAAAAAAAGTGTTGTAATTCCTATAAGATTCCTATAATATATACTGTATATATATATATATATATTTAGACAACTTAGTGATGGCTATCAGGATGTGAGGAGACGTTCCACCAGCACAACAAAAAATGTGTCTGCTCTGTTAGCTATTAACTTGAATGTTTTGGTTCTATGCATCAGATTTACATTGCAGCTACGTTGAGCAGCACCTGTGTTAATGATAATCTCCGGTTCTGATCCTGGTTCCAGTCCAGCTCGGTTGATGGTCCTCCCTGCCAGATCCGTCCAGTACACTTTCCTTTCTCTGCAGTCGTAATCAATGCCGACTACTATGGAGCCCTATCAGCAAGATCACAGAACTGAATCAGCATGTTTGCGTTGACACTTCACGGTTCTGTATGTCAATCAATCGAGTGTAAAGAGCCTCACATGCAGCGCGAGCAGGGCAGAAGATCTCTGCTTGTCCATCAGAGTACCATTGAGAGGCAAAACCCCGATCTGTTGCCCCTGGGCATAGAGCAGAGACGTGCCTGTTGGGGGCGGAGTCACATCTGGGCGTGGCAGCGGGTGCATGGTGGGAGGAGCCACGGTAGGTATACCTATCAGAGATAGTGACACAGACACAGTTATAGATGGTGCCCATGAAACGTCAACATGATAATGTATTAATTGTTTATTGAGTCAGCAGTACGTACAGGCTGGTTTCACAACGTCGTGCGAGCGAGTTCCAGGTACCTCGCGGCCGTCTCGGTCCACACACCAGCAGTAGTTGCTTTCTCCATAACACTGCACTGGACTGAACTCACCGGCAGAGTCACACTGTGGCAGATAGTGGTTAGACGCTGGCTGTCCTCCGTACTGCTGTATCAGACTGGCTCTCCAGCGCTCGCACACCGTCTCTGGACGCTGGGTTGGTAGCACGATCACTGGGGGGAGGAGCATATTACAGTTGTGAATCACGGTAAAATCACGTCATTCTCTGTTAGCTGGGTATACCAAGTGCTTGTGCAAGAAGACATTGAATGAAAGCATGAATGTAACAAAGCGATTTACGGTACATTCAAGATATACGCTTTACAGTGTGTGTGTTTTCTGGATATTGAACCCGAGACTTTACCACTGCTAGTCCTGTGCTCAACTAACTGAGCTACAGAAACAGCAAGTCGTGGGCAAAACATGTGCATCTTAACATACTGTCTACAGCACAACATGCAAATCTATTTCTGTCATTTGTCTCTTGTTATTTTGGAAGATTAAAAGCACATTCCCATCTTTGTTGTTTTTCCGTGTTGGCAGTGGGATACAGGAACAGAAATAGGAGGCATTTATAACTGTGGTGGAATAACACACATACACGGACAGTGTTGAGATGATCTGCTGTTCTGTGATCTGTAATCTGACAGAACACGGGTCAGACTGGACCCTGTGTGGTCTGCTACACATTAGACTGATTACTTACACATGTTGAGAAACTACTTAGCAAATTACGAAGCCCGTAATTTGCGAAAGGAATTACCACGCTAACAACAGAGTGTTCCTGTAGCTCAACTGGTAGAGTAGAGTTAGCAGCGCAGAGGTTGTGGGTTCGATTCCAGGGAAACACGTGCGCTGATAAACTGTATACCTTGAATGCACTGTAAGTCACTTTGGATAAAAGCATCTGTCCAGTGTGTAAATGTAAATTTAAACAGATGGACGCAAACTAATAAACTTGTGTCTTATTGCTGGTGCTACAAACTCAAATTTTTAATCACACAGTTTTGAAGTAAAGAGAACATTGTAACAAAACATTCAGAAAACTCTACAGCAACGTAACTAGGACAAGTAACTGTAAACGGGTCTCTTACCCGGCTCATCACAGTTTCTTGGTGGGGTTCCGGGTGGAGTGCGTGTGCCTGTTCTCTCCTGCCCCCTACTGTCCACACACCAGCAGTGACCCGTGGACCCGTGACACTGCAGTGGTCTGTACTGACCCTCCTCATCACACTGAGGGATGAAGGCTCCTACCACAGGAAACCCACCTGTTCCTCCCTGAAGACCGTCTCTGTGCTGCTCACACTCGGTCTTGGGACGAACAGGGTGAACTTGGAAAACACAAAGAAGAGAGAACAGAATGTCATTTCCAAATCTCCTTTAATACACCCCCGGACACACTTTTTAAAAAACGAAGCTACAAACGACTTAAACTTAAATTAATATTTTACCACCCCGATAGGTTTACAGTTATCTGTGCATTCAAACAAAAACATTTTTGTAACACAAACACTGTTCATGGTGCTGTCTGTCTGCAGCATATTTCATTTTAAATATTACAGTTAAAGACACATTATCCAGCAAACAAACCCCCAGAGAGGCACAAGCAGAGCACAGATGATTCTAATGATGGATCTCCTAAAAACATTTCAGAGAGGAATGCAGCTCTTGTTTACAGCAGAATGAAGTCGATCTCATCACAGCTTCACAGCAGAATGAGTGTTTGGCAGTTTGGAGACGGATCTAATCCTCCCTCAGTTCTCAGAGTCAGGGAATATTTTCCCACAATGCTTTGCAATATAAATTTATAAAAACTCTCAAATACAACGCTTAGTGCTTGCAAAAACAAATCCATTTAAAAATCCATGAAACATATACAATATCATACATTCACTTTAAGAACAAAGTCTATACATTCATATTGACCCTTGGAAATAAATAAATCCACTCCTCTTCCTGACTGCATCTAAACAAATTCACTTCCTGTGGCTCATCTCTTACCCGGCTCATCACAGTTTCTTGGCGGGGTTCCGGGTGGAGTGCGTGTGCCTGTTCTCTCCTGCCCCCTACTGTCCACACACCAGCAGTGACCCGTGGACCCGTG
>JAZGTJ010006444.1:0-24933 GCA_036877575.1 Botia almorhae | reverse complement strand
TTCTTGCAGTAATGTTAGTAGAACCTACTATAACGTTATATGTCAAAAATATCAAAAACGTTTGCTTCAGTCATTTCACATTGTTCTTAACATTTCAGAAACGAACATTGTTAGCTGGGAAGCTAAGTCAAGCTAGAACTATTGGGCTTCTAAGAATTCTTTATGTAACACTTAAACAATTTTTTTTTTGGACTGTCGCGGGGAGACCAGACCTGCGACAGTTATTTGTAAACACAAAGTATTAAAGATAACTAGCTAACTACACCACTGTGAGCTGCATAACAATGAGTTGCTGAGTTGCCATTTAGATAACTTTCATAAGTTTGTTTGTTTCTATAAGCCTAATTAGGTGGGCTTAGATAATTAGTGGTGCTCATTAAATTGTTAAAGGGGATCTGAGGCAGTGCATACTCCGTCACACATTTGTATTTCCAATGACAAGAAGCTAAAATACATGAAGCTTCTAGAATGTCAAACGTTTAGTATGCAAGTACAACTAGCGTTCAAAATACAACAAAACCAACCTGCAGTGCTTGGCATACAGCTGCTGCCCGTAACTACCTGCCCGAAAGGGGAAGGACCTAGAATCAAATTGATCTATAAGGGGAAAATGTATTTGTTCATCTAAAAATAGTCTTAAATGAGCTCAGCTTGGGGAGTAAAAGATCTCTCAGTATACATTCTGTCAGCAGTTAAATATGAGCAGAATAAAAGAACTTTTCAAAATTGCTGACAGAGATGCAAGGCATCGTTTCTGCACTAAAACGTAAATGCATTCCATTTCTGTTTAATGTCTTTTAAATGAAGGTTCAAGATTCGCTTTATAGTGATTTAGCACGTATACAGATGCATAAGAACAATTCATTTGTGGGGTCAGTGCACTTAATATTCTAGTAGTATACAGTATGCAGGACTGTAGCTAGGAATTGTGGGCCTCCTGACTGTACTGTGTTCTGCTCTGGGCCTCTTACCCTTCAGATTTTTAAACTGCTGTGGGGCCGATAGATGCCTGGCGTCCTGGATTTGTTTCTGTCTTACCCCCCAACGGCTACGAGACAGCGATGAAATGATACAGAAACAGTGATTAAAATGATAAGAACATGTTTTTAGCAGAGTGCTAAGCAGCACTGAGAGGGGATGTAGTGGCTTGGCCAGCACAAATTAGCGTTGTAGAACAGATAATTACAATCGATTGCAAGACAGAAGACAAAAAAACAAACACAGCGCAGACAAAAGAGAAAGTGAAGAGGGACTTATTGTGCAACAAACATTAAAACAGACAGGTCTGGTGTTATGAAAAAACTTGCCATTTTAAATTAGTTTTAAATAAATATGTTAATGCACCTTTAGCTCTGTAATTATCTTGAAACAAAACAGCAGCAATGTCAAAATGAGCCAGAAATATTCAACACTTCGAAAACTTCCAAGGTTATAATACATTCAGTGTTAATAGCGGCACAGCTGTGACTAACAAACCCAAGAGTTTGACGGTTTAACCGCTGAATTACTATGACAACGAGATACTTGGAAAGTCACCTGTAAGTATTTCTTTGCACCTCCCACAGACTGTACGTTATCTCCAGCTGTCTTCAGCTTTGTTAGAAGAACTGTTTGGGATGCACCACGGGTATCAGTCCGTTGTCTGTTCTCCAGCCGCACCATGTGATGGTTTGCATACAGAAAAACGGACAGATCCATCTGTTTGTCAGAGAAAGCAGAAGATTGTGTGAGAGGGGAGCAGACCTCGCCCGGGTTCGGCAGCTGTTCGGCTAGATAAAGTGTAAGGCTGTGCATAAAGGGATTGGTGGTAGCGGTGGGTGCGCGCTGTGGAGGTGAACTTGTGAAGATGTTAAATAGCAGTGAGAGATGGACAGAAGGCACGATCCATATGTAAAGAGATTCAGGGGTGGACGATGTGTCTGTAATGACCCAAAGGCTTTTAGAAATGCGCTCAAGGTTACACGGTCTTAAACTGTTAAACTAGCTGCTAGTTGTGTGTCATGAATTCTGCACATAAAGAAAGTCATTAGTTAGTAATATTTTCTCATTGGCTAAATATGTTGTCATGTTGTCATATGTGGCAGTGATCCATTGATTTAAGTCCTGTCTTATGAACTTACCAAACACAAAGCTGAACTTTAATGTCTGTTCTCCAATAGTTTACAATATCATCATTACTAAACAAATGATGTACAATTATAAGAAAGCTGTGTGTCTGTCTGTCTGTCTGTTAATCAATGAATATGCTTCTATCTATATATCTGTCTGTTTAATCCGTATGGTTTCTGTTGCACAAAAGGTTCTGTGTAGTAAGAAAGGTTCTACAGATTATGTAAAGGTTAGAAACAAATGCTGTTTTTAGCAGCTTTATTTTAGGAATGTTGTTGCATTATATTCATGCAGCTGTAGTGGTCTCATGCAGCATATACTCACAGTTGTGCTGATAATAAGATGAGTAGATCATCCAGATCTCTGTTTCATAAAAAAAGTCATAATTCCCCAAAAGCTGGTGTGTTATTTTTAAAACACTGTGATTCACTCACAACATTAGCAACATTAACACAGCGGAAGTGAACGGGTTGATATGGGACGGCAGGATCAAAATTCCAGGTACAAATAATTTTCTGGAGATGAAATTAGGTTCGCGAATCACCTCATGAGTATTCAGACCAGACTCCCGGTATTTCCTAATGAGAAAATGTGGAGCTATACCGAAGCCACTGGCTTGTGTAATTAACTGAATACTTTCATACAAAACGGCCTCCTGCGATAAAAATAGAACACATCTCCTGTTGAGGAGCGAAGAATGAAGTAATAAATCTATCCTAAAGATGGGAGGCAGCAGTTTGTTTTTTTAGGTGTGAAAAATAACGTACATTATGCCTCACTGATTCCCCAGCACTCATATTAAATCTGCGTGACAGTGAAACAGACTGCGGCTGATTAAATTTCATATTATTTCTTTCATTTTCCACACGCTGCTCAAATCTCTCCCACTTGAGATGATGGAATTCATCTCGGAATGATCTGCTCCTGACCTTTAGAGCCAATGCTCTCGTATCGGAACATTAAAACATCAGCTGGCGGTGAGCACAGAAACTGTATTTGAAATCATGTACTGCAGTTCCCCTCAACATCTCCTGTTCAGCAGACCAATGAAGGAGCTTTTCATTTCATTCTGGACTACAAAAAATCAAAATGAACATGAATATCAGATTCCACGGAGCTGGAATATCAGATTCCACGGAGTGTTTGCAGAGACTAAATCTGAATTAATGTGGACAGAGACAATAGGAGGGTTAAATAGGGACACATATACAAATATACAGCAGAATGTTGTTTGCCTGTTTTAATTCTACGCTGAATGCTAACTGATACAGTCATTTCCCATTTAATTCGTTGAATTTACTGAACCAACAAATTCATGATTAAGTTTGAACGTGTTATAATACTTCATTAAGATGTTTTTAATATCTCTTGACTATATTTTCAGCAAACAATTTTAGGTTGTGAGAACATTTCCGTAATGTTTGCCTTCAGTAACAAAAACAATCAAACGTTCCACTGAACACTTAAGAATAACATTTTTAATATACATAACATTAACTAACTTACTAAGAATGTTTTGATTAAGAGAACTTATAGACAATATTAACCAATGTTAACAGAACATTTTGTTAGTTGTGAGTTAGTCCGATCAAGCTGGCAAAGAAACACAAGGTAGATGAATTTTAGCATGAACAAAATTGTACACTGTAGCTCTTCACTACAGTTTATTTCCTGAATCAGTAAGTGACTGCATAAACTGCTTACTGTACTCTTTAAAAACATGCCGCAGTGCCAGTAATGGCTATTCAGTTTGTAAAAGCTTTAGAGTTTCTTTAAGTACCCCTGAAACCATGTGTGCCTCATGTAGCCCATTTACAAGAGGTCTTTCGGCTGCATTAAAAGATTTGTATATTAATGCACATTATAGGAGTCGTTCTTAAAATGCTTTTACTACTGAAAGAAAAAACAGAAGAAAAGAATACAATGAGGACAGATATCTTAAATTAGTGAGTAGTTAATTTCTGAAAGTAACAGCAGGAAAGGGACACATAATGAAAATGTTTGAGCGTTTAAATAAAATAAACCATCTTTTCTGTATAGAAGCACAATTAGGTGGGACATAAATGCTGTCGTTTGTACTGTACTACTGACGTGAACGTTCCAAAATCATAAAACGTTTATTTTATGTATTTCACTCAATAAAAAATCAATGTTACAAAATCTTCAGCTGCTTTTACCGCTAAGCTTTAAAAGCTTTTGCTAACTTTGCACTTACTGTAGCACCTCACGCAGCAATAAATTAGAATAATTTTGATGCGTCAGGGACGACGTCTGGCAACAGCAGAAGGTTTATTGTTATTTTCGTCAACACGAGAAGCGCTGTTTGAATATTATGAGGGTCATGTGTGTCAGAACTGGGTTAAAAAGGCTTCATAAAATTAGGCCATTTCAGCCTATAGAAGCATACACGCAGTCTGCGGCCAAGCTTTTATTAACTGTAGGTCCATAATAGTACACGGAGATGCACTCTAGAGAATAAGAGCGCATGGAAAATGGCCGTGGCGAGAGGCTTCAAGGCAGTGAAAAGAGAAAAGCAACTTAATGCGGCTGGGCAGCAGCTCAGACTGCGGAAAGAGGGATTCTGGAAAGAGAGTTCGAATTCTCTTGACGGGCACTTTGATGACATATTCATGGGTTTCGCTTCCTTGCGAGTAGTTTAAAGCGCTCCACTTGGGACTAAAATTTGACTAAATGCATGTGGAATATGAACAGCATAATTCCACTACCCGGTTCATTTTGCATACGAGTTTCATAATCACCAGTAAATGTCGACTTTTAGTGCATTTATTTGAGTATGTATTGCAAATGATTCCAAAGAACGTTTTTTTCTGTTCTACATAATTTAACGAATTTATCAGGCCCCGTCCTACATTTTTTTTCTAATTGACTGTCCTGTTGTATGTAGGTCACATGCATTTATCTGTTTAATATTAAACCAGGTGTTTTGAAAGCAGGTACTAGCCAGCGTACAGGGAACATTCTGAGAACATTGGCTAACATTCTTTGTAAATGTATCAAAAAACGTCCTTGCAGTAATGTTAGTAGACCTTTTAACGTTATTTATCATACATATCTAAAATGTTATTCTTAAGTTGTAGGTGTAACGTTTGTATAATGTTCTTTTAACCAAGCAATAACATTAATACATGCTATTACATGTCTAAAAACTTTTTGAACATTCCTAGAACTTTCAAAATAACATTTTTAATGTTTTCGTTACTTAATGGAAATGTTAGGGAAACGTTTTTACAGCCAAAAATTGTTAGCTGGGTGTATGTGTCTTGACACTTTGGCACTTTTGAAACATGAATAAAAATGTGTTGTTCCCCTGATTTGAATATAGCAGGTGAGATTTGCGTTCTGGCTTTGAATCAATCTAACAGATAAGGTCATTTTGTTTATTTCATGTGGTTAACGCAGTGGGGGGCGGCACTGTGCCCTTGCTCCATTTGTCAGCGTTTAATGTGATGTTTTTCATTCATACTCTCTCTCGCTCTCTCCCTCGCTCACTAATACACAATCATACAGCCCAGCTCACAAAGGCACAGGCACTCAATTTCACTCGAATCTAAATGCACGACTGCTAGTTAATCAATCTCTCCTGACCGATTTCCATACTGCAAATGAACTGAATATGACTGCTGCTATTACGAGACACTGTTAAGTGGGTCATATCATATAGTGCATTTTAAAACATGAGTTCTTTCCCTGAGGTCCACGTGTAATGTGGAGCACCAAAACAGTCAAAATTTAGCTTTTCGTCATAACCATTATTTCACCCTTTCTCTTAATCAAAGAGGGGATGAAATTTAACTGGCTGTTCTGTGCTGCCCCAGCTAACAGAGAATGTTCTCAGAATGTCACCTAGCATTCTCCAAAAGTTCTCTCAAAGATATCAAAAAGTTTTTGCAGTAATGTTAAAAGAATGATTTTTAATGTTATATATCACGTATATCAAAATTTTTTTTCTTAAATTGTTAGTGGAACATTTTAAAAACATTACAGAATTAAACATTTTGAATGTTGTTCGGACAACCGAGCAATAACGTTAACACAATGTTTAAAAAACTGGATGTATTGAACATTCCTAGAACATTAAAAATACATAATGTTACATATGTTACATAATGGAACTGTTAGGGAAACGTTCTTACAACCTAAAATTGTTAGTTGGACCTGTACCTTTAAGACGTCTATGTAAACATTCTCCACACATATGTAATGAGTAATAGCACGGGCTGTGGGATTGCGGTCATATATAACTGGTGTCGTAAAAGCCAGTAACAGATTCAGCCCGTTACTGTTTCTATGAGATTAACATCTACATTCTGTTAAACATTTTTTTGTTAAAAATAGAAAATCCACTACAGTTCCCTCCGCAGGTGCTTATTTATCATGGTGGACTTTTATGTCCACGTGTGTTTATGGAAATATTTTGCCTGGCAGCGTTACAAACATTCTGTCCACGGTCTCTTGAAAGGTTTGATGTCAGAATGTCATCTTATTAGCCAGGGTAATTGGATTTCTGAGCTGCCCCTGCTTATAGTTTGGCTCCCTTGTCATGCAGGCCATTGGCCTCTCGATTTTCCCCTCCACTTTCTCCTGCTCGTTCATTTGTTTATCAGCAGATGGCTTGTTTACATTACAGCTCTGATGAGTCTGTACATTAATCATGTGGACCGTTCCTCTGTACTTCTTTGAGCTTAAAAACAATATTAATCATCAAAAACATTTTTACCCGTTATTTAATTGATCTTGTTTATTCAGGCGCAGCAGTGATTCACACCAGACTGAATTACACGCTCTCATTAATGCTGTTGCAAGTAATTAAAAGAAATAGTGTTTTCTGAAATGGACCCTAATTAAACATTTAACATGAAGAACTTCCCAGAAGCTCCAGTGGCTCGGAGTCTATCGAAACAATACTGCAAATCGCTAATGTCGTTTACACAGCAGAAATCTTTCAGCTGAGACATAAAGCTCAATGCAAGTTCTGTTCATCTGAAGGTAAACTGAAAATTTTGAACTATCCAACCCTTGCCAAAACATGAAAATCACTTTAAAGTACTTAGCCAACAGGGAATGTTCTCAGAACATTGTCAAACATTCTCTAAAAAGTTCTTTCAAAGTTATCAAAAATGTTTTTGCAGTAACATTGGTAAAACCTTTTTACACATTGTTCTTAAGTTGTTAATCGAATGTTTTAAACGTTACATGATTAAAAAAGTTTGACTAACGTTCTTATAACTGAACAACAGCATTAATACAACATGTAAAAACTGGACGCTTTGAACATTCCCATAACTTAACAAAATTGTGTTTATTACCCAATGGAAACCTTGGGGAAACATTCTTGCATGCTAAAACTGTTAGCTGGGTAGCCGCCTCGCTTTCCTCTGTAAAGGGTCTGTCACACTGATTAAGAATGGTGAAGGGGTGACAGACGAAACAATCACCTCTCCAAATCTCTGTCATGGATTGTAACATCTCAATTTGGCGTCAGATCAATGTGAAGCTTGAAGCCAAAATATGAACCTGAGAACAGAGGCAACATGGACAATCAGAGCAGAACTTAGAGTCATTTAATTCTGCGAATTTGTGCAGTTATATATTTGTCACTTCAGGCTTTATATTGGACAGTGTGTATTTATTGAAGCTTCAGTGGAAGAAAGATTTGCATTTAATAAACGCAGACTGCTCTGAAAATCAAGATCACAAGGTTGTGGTCCGTCTGTGTCCTTCTGTTTTAAAGTGTGAAAATAACATCAGGACAGCTGAACTCAAAGCTAGCCCACATCACACGTCAGCAGGTTAAGAGCAGTCAAGTAAGTTAGCGTGTGAACGCTTTTCTGTTGGTTATTCTGAAAAGGTTTTTCCAGTGGGTGGTTAACCGCTTTAAAGAAAATGTTAGACAGGCCATAGACTGCAGCTTTCAGATGTACAGGAATAAAAAATGAATTGAATTGTAGAACAGAAAAAGAAATTTGAAAGGAAGAATTTTTCCACCTAGCCTTAATAAATAGCATCCAGAGAACAGCCTAAAAATGTTAGCTGGGTCTGTTTAGTATGTGCAACACTGTCCCTACAGCTAGTGTAAATGATTAGTGCCTACCAGTTGCACTGGAAAATGGCAGGTGTGTGAGGTTAGCAGAAATGGTTACATTCTCTGTGCTAGTGAACTGAATCAAAAAACAAGAATATTCAAAGCACTGCAATTTCAGGAGGCTGAACTTACATTTATGTCGACAAATAGCCAATCAACGGGACATTGACTATTTAAATTGACATTTTGTATGTTACTAATAAACCTTTTGGGACATTTAGTTGTTGACATTTTAGTTCTGATCTCGGGATTGAACTCTACAGATGCAATCTCCCCATGATTTATTAAATAATGTTAATAAAACATCTGCACAAAAACTGGTTTGATATAATATCACAATACCAGAACTGCATTAAAAGTCTACAAGCCAGTATAACTCAAGCATGAGACATAAATTTATAGTAACAAGCTGATGGTTTGGCTCATAAAAACATAATTGGGTAGCAGGACTGGATGGAGTAGGAAGATTACCAAGCAATTAATATCGCCTCTTCTAATATTCCCTCACCTTATGGTGACATCACGATCCACCACACCCCCCACACACACTATAAAAATGCTTGTTCATACAATTTGGGCAGTTTTATGAGAATCCACTGCTTGTTTAAACCAGTGGTAAAAGTCTTGTCTTATACCCAGCTCCCAGTGTAACGGACAGAGAATACCAGCGCACATAAATGAATCAGAACATATCTGACAGTTGACAAGGTTTCTGCCAGATACACATTCTTTCATTGTTCCAATAAAAAACAAGAAAAGTTTATGAATGCTGTGGTGTCAGTGGTATTACTGCCCAGCCAGTGTGATGTTACACAGAGGTAAAATCCCTGACCTGCAGCCAATACAATTTGGCCTGTCCTTCAAAATGAGACAACACATCCTCCAACATCCTCAGACATGAGCTAAAAGATTTTCTGGGGAGCAGAGGTTACAGAAATGCTCTAAAAAGATGTAAAGTCAACACATAAAGAAAATTAATATTTATGGTGGTGTTGAATTCTGTATACGGGACGCTGCGGCAAGGTGTCACCCAGGTATGCAGACGAGTTCAAATGTTTCTCTAGCAATTTCATCACAGAAATTGCTTTTCTAAATGTTGTTTCGAATGCCTTGTTCAGAATTTGATTGTTTTTCGTATTTAAATTTATTTCTACAGCGTTTTTCACTATGTTACCAACTTTTGTCTTATTATATGTTTTAGGTCTAGTAAATTTAATTACCAGCATGTCAGGTTTGTGGAGATATGTTGATATGTTGTGGTTGATATGTCAACTAACATTTCTGTCTGTTCTCTTCCTAAATGTAAACGTAATCAGTCTGTTCATCTTCAGATATCAGCGGTAAACTGCCAATGACTCCACAACCACGAGACCAGACATGCCAACTTAACTTTATCACCATGCCAACAGATTACACGGCACAACACACACAACCCAAATAAACTTGAAATCGTTAATCATTTTGAAGAAGCAATTTGCAGAGCACCTCTCTGAAGCAGGAGACTATTAGGAGACTTCTCTACAGCAGTGCTGTGAGTGTAATGGCTAAGAACAGAGCTTATTTCTACACATATTGGCTTGAACAAGGTAGACTGTACAAACAATTTACTCCAGCACTGAACCTGTGCTCAGCCACTAAGAACTGTCATGAAATGGCCGTTTTTAAAGGACTGTTCGCTCGAGAATAAGGGCGGCTCCATTTGACTTTGCACTGCATCGTCTGCTGAAGTTAATGATTTGAACTAATGTATGTCTGTAACACAGAGACGGGAAACAGAAGATGAGGGTGGGTCTGTTACTGGCTAGGGGTGTACTTTACAAAACTAACCAGCCTTCTCTCGTTACTGTAGTGATTCCGCAACCAATGATAAGAAAGGGCCCATAGTTTAAAATTACTTACTGAAAGTGCCATTTGTAACCAGTTCTAGCTCATCTGAACATGTCTGTTTGTCTAAATGTAACTAACTAAATGTATTGTGCGACTCCTTAAGCCTGAGAACCAATAAACTGATGTGAGGAACCTGCTGTATAATGAACATTTAGCATTTTAATAGATGAACAGTTAATCTTACTGCTTTGATAAAGAACAAACACACATGATCTGTTACATCACACCTGTGCTGTTCTGCCACACTATAGTCATGTTTTGCATTGCCACATAGAGAGATGAAGGCTTTTCTTTTGTGTGTGTGTGTGTGTCCTCAGCGAGAGGCTGATCCTGGGTTCAGTCCAGAACTGTCCTAAACTGCCAACCTGGAGAGGACACCAGTTGTCAGAAGAATCCATCCAATCCGAGAGAGAGAGAGAGAGAGAGAGAGAGAGAGAGAAAGTACCAAAGACAAAAGAATGGGTAGAGCAAGACAAGCAGGAAGGTGCAGCAGGAGCGAGTGAAGTGAAGGATTGTTATAGTCTCTCGGTGTTAGTACAGTGTTTTACAGAGCTGAAGGGCTGCTGCTTCTCTCATGTGTGCTCATACTCTCAGCACTATTACAGATAAATGATATTAAGAGAAAAAACGTTATTGGTTCAATAAAAAGAGTGGGACAGATAACTGTGTCTGATAACTGTTTAAGGCACTAGAGGGGTAAAGAGTAAACAGAAGTTATGCTTATGGTAAAGTTTGGTAACTGTGTCAACATTTTACTCTAGTGTTTATTATCAAGCCCAAAATCTACTGGAAGTAAACAAGTTTCCATCATTAATGTTCGTTAAAAAGTTTAACTTTTTTCTTAGCTATACAGATTTTCTCATTGCACAGTTTTTTAAAGCAACCTGTTCAATTTTAGGGTTGTTTGACACACCAGATGTTAAACCGAAACCAGTGCCAACCTTAAACCAGCCCTAATCAGAACAACATGAGGGTGAGTAAACTGGTGAGTAAAAGACAGTATATTGGTTTTTAGCAATTATAAAAGTAATTACGTAGGACATTTTATAAAACCCTGTTTGCTATTGAGGAGAAAAAGTGAACTATTTCATATTGTATGGTAAAATCTCCCTCTTCATCTTTCCTCCCATCACTCCTTCTTTTACTCTCCCTCTCTTTCTGTCCAATTACTCTCACAGATTGGCTGTGATTTATTTGAGGATTATCTGGCTGGCTGTCTGTCATTGGTTCAGAGGCTGCAGGCACCGGAGGGCCCCGGGGATCTGGCCCCGTGTCACTGTGTGCAGTATCAGCTTGACAAGGACACAAGCAATCAATAAGATTCACCGTTTTTCAACGAGAGTCACTCTGGCATTGCTCAATCACCCAGCAGAAAAGAGGCTGATGTTTTGCTCGACATTTTTCTGTCTTCATTCTAGAATACAGAATGACCCCCATCTCGAGGGATTTCGGTAGGCAGCAGAGAATGAGAGACAGCTAAACCGGTGCGTACCTTATCCAGCGATATGATGTCGAGGTATACTGCACATCTCTGTTTGTTCCCTAAAATCAGCCCCGTCCAACGTTTGTATATGTGTGGCAGTCCAATTAAAATAATGAATAAAAGGTTAATTAAAAATCTCGTCTCAGTGTTCCATGCATACAGAAAACTCAGCCGGTAAACATACTGTACTATATTCTACATAAATAATACAGTGGTAAGATATTATGTTATGACAAACATAGATGTTCACGCCCATCAGCTGTCTGTAGACACTGAACATGTCTTCATGTCCTCATTCGTCCATCACCTTGCTTGTTAAACACTATTAATTGGCCACTCATGATCCGTTGGGCATTGTTTATTAATTAACACGGTACACTCATTACGCCCTATCAACACTTACAAGACAAGCTGTGTGCAATTAATCGAGTTAACTCACAGAAACTGTAATGTCTGTTATGACAGTTTGTTTGGTGTGCAATGCGATTCTCATGACCAATCAGAAAAACAAATAAGTTAAAGATTGCAAAATGATTTAAAATATTAGAGTGCATCTAAAATGTTAAAACACTAACTTTTATACTAATTCTTGCAATGTTCAGTGTCTACCTAACAGTTTTAGGTTGTAAGAACGTTTCCCTAATGTTCCCATTCAGTAACAAAAACGTTCTTGAAACTTTTAAAACGTTCATCCGTTAAAACATTTTTTAATTCTGTAACTTTTTAAAACGTTCCATCAACTACTTAAGAACATTGTTTTAGATATATGGATATATAACATTGAAAAATATTCTACTAATGTTACTATATGTGTAACATGTTTGACACCTTTGTGAGAACTTGTAGAGAACTTGGCCAACGTTCTGAGAATGTTAGCTGGGTTGGTACCAATTCTCAATGGCTTGAATGAGACGTTGGCATTTATGTAATCCCATCACATTAATCCATATAAATTGCATGAATTAGATCTGTAATGGATTAGCTGCCATGATGATTTATTGAATGTGATGAACTATTCGATGTGATGCGTGCGATAGTGTGACCAATCACCACAGAACTTTTGTTCTGCGATTGAGTCATTTTGATTGGGTGGTTTCAGATGTCTGTACTGCACATGTCTGCATCATGTCTGCAGTGTTCTTGTGATTATGTGAGACAGTGTGAATGGTTCAGTCTATTGGATCTGACGTGAGAGGCTGCCCACTGCCATGGAGACAAATGATACTCATGGCTTCACAGTGAACAGTCACATGTGAGCAGAATGTTGAGGGACGGCCTTCTCAGCCCTTAGTAAAATTCCATGTAAAATTCAAATCATTTACTCATGTTGTTCCAAACCTTCCTGAATTCTGTGGAACGAAATTATTTCAACGTAACTATTCTCGTTGCTCATTGCCACACAATTGCAATAAAGGAGGATTAAAAGTTTAAGCTTCAAAATGGACACTGTAATGATTTTAATAGAGCCCATATGTGATATATTTCAAGTCTTCTGGTGCATACAGCATCTCCGTGTGAAGGACAGATTGAAATCGAAGTTCACACAAACTCCTGGCTTTCACTCGGCAGTAGCTCTTCTTGGTGCTCTCAGGAGAGTTTAGATGTCTCTTCAAAGTAGCAGTCGTGTGTGATTCACACACCAGTCACTCTTTTAAGTCAGATCTGATTTGATTCACACTGCCAAATCTAAATGATTTGTTTATGAATCAGATTTGGTTCTTGAATTCAACTGGCTCACTATGATCCACCCAACTAACAGGGAACGTTCTCAAAATGTTAGCTGACACTACCTAAAAGTTCTCTCAGAGTTATCAAAAAAGTTGATGCAGTAATGCTAGTAAACATTTGAACACTATATATCATATATAACGTTATTACGTTTTTAAGGGAACGTTTTAAAAATGTTACAGAATTAAAACGTTTGAATGTTTTCATAACCAAGGAACATTGTTAATACAACATCTAAAAATGGATGTTTTGAACATTCATTGAACTTTGAAAATAACATTTTTAACATGTTTGTTACTTAATGTTCTTACAACCTACAATGATGAGCTGGGGAGTTACTAAAGGAGAAATTTCATTAAACAGCCTCACTCAAAGTTATCATATAACTTCAGAAGACTTTTATTTTACTTAATGATGCTTTTGTGTCCCTGTTTGAAGCATAAAACTCCAGTCCCCATTCACTGTAATTGCATGAAATTGAGCAACCAGTTAAAAAAATCTTGTTTTGTATGGTTGAAAAGAAAGTCATATGTGATGGAAACAACAGGAGTGTGTAAATGATGACAGAATGTTCATTTTTAGGTGCGATATTTCTTTGAACAAACAGAGACGGCTCAGCGTGCTCTTCAGTTCATCTGATCACACAAAAGACTGTCAGACAGTTTCTGCAAGAATAACAGCAGAACTGGCTGAATAATTAGTCTTGCTGGGCTAATCTCGCTCCACTCTTGGAAAAACAATGTCTTGGACCGAAAGATAAGCAGCAACATTAAAATGAGTTGGCTGTCGTGATAGCACTTCTGCTGAGTGATCTTGGTCATCTCCAGAATATTCTGCTGACAGCTCTAGATATTTTATAATTCATTCATTTCTGCACTGTGAGCAGGTAAACCTGTCTGGAGTTTTGCACAAATGTTTTCATATAAATGAACAGCCTAGAGATTTTAGAATCTAATCCTGTAAGAAAAAATTCAGACCTCTTCCCCCTTTAATTGTTTACCCGACCTGCATTTTTTACAGGTACATTTATAAGATAACAATAAGGTCTTATTCATTAGCATTAGTTAATGCATTAGCTAACATGAACTAACAATGAGCAGTGTATTCTATTCATGTTTTTATTTATTAAAAACAGCATGTATTCATTTTTGTTAATGTTGGTTAATGCAAATACATTTGTTCATTCTTCATTCATAATTCACTGTGCATTAACTCATGTTAACATATACAAGTTTTGATTTTAAAAACATATTAGTAAATGCTGAAATTAACATTGACTACATAAGATACATACATGCAGTGTATGTATTGTACCTTATTGTAATGTTACCGAATCACACTGGAGTTCTAGCTGAGTTTTGACTGCAGACTTTTTAAAGATCTCTGATCTGTTTATACTCTTTGTCCTTTGTTCACGTCTGTGAACGGTTCATCTTTCAAGCCCCGTCACTTTCCAGAATCACTTCTGACTTTGTAACTATTGAGCTGTAAATTGACCAGACATAAATTCCCTGTGGATAAAGTTTGCCGATCCATAAGTTTCACTTCTTTTGTGGCACCCTTTGAAAACTTTCACAGCTGACCAATGAAAAGGGACGTGTCTTTTTATATACTATGTGACACTCAGTGACTGGAATTTCCTCCAGTCACTGTTGCCAAAGGGTATTTTGGCAGCTGTGCACAAATGGAGTGACCCTGTAGCTCAACTAGTAGAGCATTGTTAGCAGCACAAAGGTTGTGGGTTCGATGCCCAGGGAGCACCCATTGAATAGCTTGATAAATTGGTAAATTGCATAGTTTGAATGTACTGTAAGTTGCTTTGTAAAAATGCGTTTGCCAAATGCATAAATGTAAATGCGTAATGTCAATCGTTTTCACTTCAGGGTTCAGAAGCCCTCGCAAACAAATCATACGCACAAATAAAACCTTTTTATACCTGGTGAATGGTCTTGACTAATAGGACAAAATAGTCATTATAGTATTTCCCAGGCTTGTGTTTTTTTCTCTCTTTGGGGATTCTGTGGCAACTGCAGTCGCTGAAGCAGAGGCAGTTAAATTTTACCCTGTTGTTTGTAAAAGCTTTATTTATTGCCTGTGTGAATAACAGAGCACGAGTTTCCCTTTTTATTTTGCATTTCAAATGTCGTTTTAAAGGCTTTTGAGTGAGTGGATGTTTGAAACGTGGACAAAATGAAAATATTGAACGGTTCCAGAAAACGGTTTCTTCTGCAGCCCAATACATTGCACAACAGTGTTTTTGTCTACATGGTACAACAGCACATCTTTTGACATAACTTGTCACATCATTTGTAGTAAATATTTGGATTATTCTGTACTAAATATTTTGACATCAGTTCATAATAGTGTTTACTACGTTCAATAAACGTATCACTGCATGAAGTAACTTTGCCTGTACAAATAAAGGAAGCGATTAAACACATCTTATGTTTATGTTTACGTCTAATGTTTTAAAGTGTGAGAAGTACTGTGTTGTAGTATTGTGCTGTTAGAACTAAAATGGTTCTGTAACCCTCGATAAATAACAAACTAGATTTTATTATTTTCCTTCATTGTTATATGGCTGCATAAAACAGGCTTTATTCTCTCAACATTTTTGGACGGCAGTGTTACCCAAAGGCTGGAGTACCAGACAAAAACAGTCACATTTGGTCTTAGGCACGAGGTGCCCTAAATTCATGTCACAGTGTCATTTTTTAAGGAGGGAAGGTTACACTCCACAAAAAGCAATTCAAAAGGGTATTTTAAACTGTGAAACATTATGCTTAAAGGCAACGATGCTTAATGACTTTGAAGAATCCAGCCTGCTGGTTTCTGTGAATATAAACCCTGAGGAAAGAATCGTCATTGAATATTTGTGGAACATCATGAAACTCGGAATTCTCTGAATACTTGCTAATTTTCGTTGTATTTCTTTCATGGTGTTTATTAGCTTTTCCACGCTGAGATTTAATTTAGCATAGCAATAATTGATTGCTCAAATTAAATGTTTGCTGAAACACACTGGTGGTGAGCCTGTAAACTCACTGCACTGTATGCGTAATGTGCCAATGATATGTGATATTAGCTTCGAATTAGTTAAGCAGAAGCTGAGATGAAGGTATTGTTTTCATGATCACAGGACGACCTGAGATAACCAGAGAGTACAGGAATGTTAATCAGATTATTTATTTGTTTATACAAAGTGTTTCGTGTTGTTTATCGCTGCACAACCTGCTCAAAAATGTATGACCTTGTTAAAAACTTTTGTCATGTCATTGTTGCTATTGTGTCTTTTGACAGCATCGACTGCAAATCCCCGTCCAGACAAGGTCAAGATGGCTTATAGTATTGTTGTTTTCTCTCTCTCCAAAGACTGCTGCTTATGCTGGTGGCTTAGCTACACTCTTAAAAATAAGGGTTCCTAAACGGTTCTTCATAGTGATGCCATAGAAGAACCATTTTTGGTTCCCCAAACAACGATTCAGGTTTAAAAGAACCATTTATTTGAGAACCATTGATTAGTCATCCACTGCAAAGAACATTTTGTTAAACTGAAAGATTTTTGTTGTTAAAGGAAACATACAGTCATACTGTAAATGGTTCTTCTATGGCATCATGAAGCATTTTTTTAAGAGTGTACTATCTTTAGAAATTGTTTTAATCAAGAACTTTTGTCTGGTGATATATGATAAGGGCAGTTTATCAGTCCAATTAGCTCTATTGTTTGTTTGTCTGTGTATAGACCTTTTTCATTTAAGTCAGACCACCAGCACCTCACCCCCCCCCCTATATAGCCATCCATAGTCATGTAGGTCTCAGATGCTTACATCCCAGTCAACAATTATAAGTTGTAAGAACGTTTCCCTAATGTTTTCATTAAGTTTTGTTAAAATTTTATTTAGAATGTTCTAAGAACATTTAAAACGTCCCATTAAATGTTTAATGTTTCAAAAACGTTAAATGTTTCAAAAACAACTTAAAAATAACACTTTTGATATATGATATATAATGTTAAATACATTCCACTAATGTTGAAGAACGTGTCTGATAACTGAGAGAACTTACAGACTGTTGCCCAACGTTCTGAGTGCGTTCTGAGAACATTTCCTGTCAGCCTGGATACAGCAGTTACCCATCTGTCCTGTGATATGGAGGTTCTCTCCTGTGACTTGGGCACTGAGCAGTTGGTCAGTCTGTTCAGTATGTATAAATACTCCAGACCCTGTTGCTCCTCTTGAGTCAGGGAGACCAAAGGCGAGAGATGATGCTCAGTTCTGACTCTCAGTACAGACCCGTCTTTTAGATGTGTGGGCGGGAAGAGTCCTGGATAAAAAGATACATTCTAGGTTTCACATAAAATTCTCAGAAACTAAGGTAATATCAAAAGCTCTGTAAAGGCAGCAAGACCTTTTCTCAGAGTTAATTGCTATTAGTGCCCATAGGACATGAGTTTTTTTTACCTTGATTAAAAATTATACTTGATGCTAGCGCTGTAATGTGAGCAATTTTAGAGCATTTTTGCTAGTGAGAGTCATAGCTCGCTTTCAACATTTATTGCCTCTGTTACAAGACCTCCACCTAGCTGCCTAAATTCATTCCAATCTCTGTCCTCCTCAGAGAGCTTGTCGCTTACATGAAGTCTACAAAATGTATCTTGGACGTCGTATCCTCACGCCTTCTCAGAGAAGCCTTTGCCACTCGGCCTCCAATATAATTAGTTGCCTAGGTAACCGTTGTACTGTCCAGTGTCCAACTTTAACATGCTGTACTTCAGCCAAACCCATCCTGACCAAACTGTCCATGAGAACTGCAGGCCTACCCCCATTTGAATGTAGTACATGTTTTCTTGCGGCACTGAAAATAAACTGTCTTTCCCTTGATTTTAAATCTTAGTTCTGCTAAATCTTTGTGCAGCATTTGGTGCGACTGGTCTTTGGCCTTCTTTTAAAATGCCTTGAGTGCGTGTAGTGGTGACAAAGAAGGCCCTACTCAGAAGTGTTTTGACTCTTACCTCGAGGTAAGAACTTTTTGTGATAATATTGGCAATTTCAAGTTGCCTGCGCCCATTACATATAGTGTTCCCCGAGGTTCCACTTAGGGTTCCCTTCATTATCTGTGTATATGCCAATTTCCACAAACGATATTTTTCAAATCACTGTTTCATGTCATATCAGCCCCTTTACACCAGACAGTAGCTGTTAAATCTCACAAATTCACAATGCAACTGCAAAATAACAATAACACAGGAAATTACTTTGGCTCTTTTATTTGTATTGCTATTGGTAACCAGCTACCCAGCTAACAGTGTACATTCTTAGAACATTGGCTAATGTTCTCTATAAGTTATCAAAAACATTCTTGCAGTAACGTTAGTAGAATTTTTTTTAAATGTATAAAACGTTATTCCTAAGTTGTTAGTGTAATGTTTTAAAAAACATTTTTATTACTTAATGGAAACGTTAGGTAAACTATTTTAAAACCTAAAATTGTTAGCTGGATAGATCCCTACACTGCCAAGTGTGCTATCATTGCACTCAGACACATTGTCAAAATAAAAGCCTATGATTGAGTGTTGGGTTTCCACAATCCATCCTCATTCGCTGTTAGCTCAGAATAAGGTAAAATCGTTTGTAACTTAAATGCTGTGAAACTTTCACTTTAAATTTCACAAAAGAGAAGAAATCACTCCTGTATTATCAGCCCTATTGTTTACAGCCTAACATGCAGTTGGTCTGCAGAATACTTGTAATGATCTCCATCCATACTTCACTTTACTTCTTTATTTTGCCTAATGGTCTGTAATGCAGTATTCTGCGGTTCATGAGGGTCAGACCTGTCAGTTTTACCGAAGATTGAGTGGAGAGAAGCACACTAAGGATATGAGATCCTCAGTATTAATTAGAGCCAGTAGAGTCACGCTGGGAGAGGGCTGCCTGTAAGCCCTCAGTACGCCCACAATGACAAGTCCTGTTCATCGGAAGAGTGGAGATAGGCTACTGAATTATTCCTCCCCAAATTAAAACTATGAGCGAAAGGTTACTGGCTTGGAGAACCATTTGAACTTACGTTTTTAGCCATATAGCCTTTATAAGTGGTCTTCCCCTTTTCAAGCGTTTGGTTTATTTATGGTCCTAAAACTGTTGACCCTTTTCGAACACAGCACACAGGGAGAGACCTTTAAAAGGGCAACTGACTCATGGCTTTCCTGACAAATCTCTCTCGCGTGTGCCCAGATACTGATTTATTTAATGTTCTGAGAATGTTCTCTCAAAGTTATTAAAAAACATTCTTGCAGTACCATTTTCTGTTACTTAATTCTGTTACTTGACGTTTCTGTTACTTAATGGAAGCGTTAGGGAAACATTCTTACTATATAAAATTGTTAGCTGGGATACTGATAATTGAATATAAATTATTTATTAATTTAGTGTATTTTTGCATGCTGAAATACTTTCTCTAATCCCATCTTAATACGCAGAGACAAGTGAACCATTCGCATTGCTGAAAGATGTAAACACTGTGGCGCTATGAAAACAGAGCTCTGTTTGAACATCCTGATCAGACTAGCACAGCAACATCTAGTGCGTTTGGAATCTTAAACTGGCTCGGAACCTCCCACTTAAACAAGACTGGCTGACATAGAATCCTTATTCAGTTAGTATGTGATTTAATTTTAGAATAAACAGCAAAAATATAGAAACATAGTATAGATGCATCGTTAGCATTAGCATACAGGCCGTATATGACTGTATATGACCATATAGACGGTGTAGACTGTATCTGACCATATATGACTGTATATGACTGTATATGACCGTATAGTCGGTGTAGACTGTATCTAACCATATATGACTGTATATGATCTACATCAGTTACATTCAGTAGGACATCAGTCAGTGTCTCAGTGAAGCATTTATATCATTCTCTATGAATATTACATGTGCACTTCACAGCCAGTTTAAATGTTCTAACTCACTGATGACACCGCCCTTCTTCCTATCTTCATGATGGATAACATCAGGGAAATCTACTGAAGAGAGGCTGGTTATTTTATGAGACACCAGCAAATCACATGTACTGGAGATGGACTGAAGGGCAGACGCTCAAGGCAAAATGGACAAGGGTGAGAGAGCAACCATTTACCCCGTTCCAGTTTTACAGGCAGTGGCATTTATTGTCTTTTCTCTTCATATTTCAGTGTATTTCAGCATTCAGTTTTATGTAATGTGTAAAAGACAAATATATGTTGACTGTGTGACCTGCAGTATAGAACGCAGTGCTAAAATAACTTCAGGACTCTGAACAGATAAAATGTATTTCTGTTTGGTCACATTCTGAAATGTGGTAGACCAGGGCTATATTTGTCACGCGTTTTACTTCAGGGAATATTTTTTAGGGTAGGTTTATTTTTCAAAGTCAATTTTCGTAACATTTAAAACACATGACAGTTTGCCTCAAAAGACATGTGACAAATTGCCTCAACCTGACATTTATGAAAAATGCCCCTGTCCTCAGAACAGTTGAACCGTTCATTTCAACTCTACCTTGATTATAGTTTTGACTCTTGTCTTGATACACTGTGTGCCCTTGTGGTTTAATAATAATATACTATTATACATAATAATAACTATTACATGCAATTGTATAACTGGACTTTTGAGTTAAAACCTGATATATACTGATAATACTGAGATGAACTATTTGTGACCACTCCCCATCTGACAACCAGCCCTAATCTTCCCTATGTGGTGTGTGTACTCATTGTATACACTTACTGTTCTACTGTAAATATGATTAAACAATTTGAGTATTTTGCAAGTCCTGTACTTTAGTTCACTTAGATATCTAGACTGGCGCAGTATATGTTCTACTGTAACATTATAATGTCATCTAAACATCATCTAAACTTCCTGAGAGTAAATATTAAAGGCAGGGTAGGCGTTTTTTTCCAGATACATTTTTGTTATGCAGATTAAAAATCTTTTCATGTCCTGAGACCACCAGATCTGAGGAAAGTGGTCTGAGTGGTCTTTATATAAATATATATCTTCTGTGGAAGGTGCAGGAACATAAAATGTCTGTCCAATGATTGCATTCGGTCCGAATGCAATGAAAGGACACCCTACTTGTCTGTCAAACTATGTGTGGTTTGTGTGTTGGAGGAGGCGTGGCTTTGGATGATTCTGTGATGGAAGGGTGAGATGATAGCCTCTTTGAAATTACCTACCCTACCTTTAATACAAGGCTAGGGCAATATCTTTAGTTATTATTATCATAAGGGCTTGATTGACATTTTCCCAGCTGTGCTTATAGCCGGAATGATTCTGTCTTATGAAATAATAATCCTTTCATCATAAATGCTTTAGTAGTACTGCTTAAATATTTACATTTTGGGGAAAACACTGCTGTCAGTTATATTAGACTTTGTTTGGCCTAACTAATACAGTAAAGCACAATGCACTGAAGTTGTGCCAGGGCTGCAGTCTAAAAATAATGCGACTTTGCCCCATCCATAATGCATGGATGCCCGGTTTCATGCTCCATTGGTGGTTTGTGTAGCACAATCTTCTACCTGAGGGGCACAAAGGAAACAAAGAAGAAATAAGGACCCCATCACTGCCTAGATCATGCTGGGTCATGCTAAGACTGTGACCCCCGAGGCACTCAACCTGGCGGGGGTCTGGCTGGACAGTCTAATGTTTTTACTAAAAAAAATAATAATAAAATGAAGCCACTGTGGGCAACATACAGTGCTGGAGCAGCCATTATAATCCTGCCACTTTTTCTTGCCACAATTTCTGAACTTGTGCCCCCATTTTTGGGAAATAATCAGTATATTATATAAGAAAAGAATAATATATATGAAAACTAAAAAGGCAAGTGGTAAATCATGGGCTATTGGGTGAATATTACATCACCTTATTAAAATTCAGTGAAGGTGATTATATTTATAACATGTCGCCCACTTTTCAGATCCCTCCTGTTGTGCCCCTGGCCGTATATAAGGGTGATTCTTTAATTAGGGGCACTTTTGACAACTTGAAATCTTGAAAAATGAAAAGCTTCTTCCAGCTCTGTTTCATCTATGTTAAAACATTTATGTCCTGGAAAAAGATCTGATCAAGGCCTTGATCAGCCTTCAAGTAGATTTTTGACAGTGTGTGTTTTCACTTCACTTTTTGGCTACAAAGTCGAATAGACTAAAAATGTTAAAAATTTGTTTATAAATTGCATTTTTCTTCTATCAGTTTGGTAATGGCACTTAATAAAAATACTCTCAGATCATAATGTAAACATCTCATAACTGCAGAGTCCTGCTCAAGGCTGTGTGAAAAGAGTGGCAGTGTGATGGTACTGCGCTTGTCTGTTTTAAATTCTTCTGTTTTGTGTCTTTTTCAGGTAACAGAGCCTGTTGTTGGAGCAGTGAAGCTGAAAGCCCTGTCACTTAGACAGGTCAGCTTGTAATGTGGAGTCAGTTAAGTCATGGATGAGAAATATCAGTCATGTACTGACCATGTCATTCTTTCAATGTTTTGAGAAGTCATTTGTATTAAATGCAGTAGAGGACAGTTAGATGTAACCAGTAAATCAGTATATTACCATCAATTTCTTACTCCCCTCAACCCTCTTTCTGTTCGTTATCCTTTAGCTCAACTGGTAAAGCATTGTGTTAACAGTGCAAAGGTTGTGGGTTCCAGCCCCAGGAAATACACACATACTGATCAATGGTACAGCCTGAATGCATGGTAAGCCACCCTGGATAGTGTCTGCCAAATGCATAAATGTTTGAGTTTATAACTAAAGCAACTTTTGCAATTTCGTTTGGTGTCACATGTGGCAGAGAAAACACACACTTCAGGTTCAAACTTCTGTAGTAAACTTCTTGTAAAAATTGCTGTGCGAATAAGTCAAATTATACTTTAAACTTCATTTAACCCTGTGAAGTTCATGCGAGGGCTCTCACTTCACCATTAAGACGTGACTTCTGTTCAAACTGTAGTTTCCTGGATGCTACAGTATATTGGATAAAAGGTTCATTATTTGCTGACCATTTTCTAAAGCCATTAAACATCATTCTTTATCATTAGGTTGGCATCTCCCCTTCTTGCTCTGTAAGTCATGATAAATTACACAATCAGAGGCTACACCCTCTTAAATTACCATTTTATTGTATCATCTATGAGGAGGAAATTAAATTAAACAAACATTTTATCATCTGCGTAGACAAAACTTCCATGCCGGTTTAATTGGCTAGCCCAGGTTGTTTCCTTTAAAGTCAAATTGAAATCTAAATCATTTGGATGGTTGACTAACACAAAGGTCAAAGGTCTGGGGGAAGAAAACTTTTATATTATACGTTGGTTCTAGAACATTCGACATCATCAGTCATCCTCATCACTAATGATTTAACTGTAGCTGTGAAGGATATAGGGTGCTGGGGGGGGCACGCCAGCTTTACATCACTGTAGCAAGTCTGCACGAAGTGTTATTTTATGGACTGCAGTAAAAGCATCACTAGAACACTTTTTATGACCTCCATTATACTAAAAGGTCATTTCCCTTATGGTGCCGCTCTGTATCTGTGACAGACTTATCACTCTTTGCAGAGAATATCAGCCGCATGGCTGAAAGGAAACCCTGGTGTCACTGGAGGAAATTACAGCAAAATGCCGTTTCACTCATTGACTTTGATAATTAACCCTGAGCTTGTAAATATGCAGTTCAGGAAATGATTATAGGTTTCAACTTACCCTGACAAATCATCTTAGCACAGCAAATTGCTTTTCATTAGATAAAATTGTAAACTACACTGTTTTATCTGCATATCGTTCATGCATGTGGACAACATTGTTTCGTGTGTTTTATATTTCGTGTATGTTTTGGTGACATTAGTTGGCCCGCACAGCGTTTGTATTTGCAGCAATCTGTAAAAAGTTCTGCCCTATATGATCTTGTTTATTAGTCCGTAATTTCATTTGCTTTTAGTCAGTACAAGTTTGGCCCATGTGGCCCCAGGTTCAAGTACAAATGCGAAGCAACGAAGGAACTTGACACATTAAAATAAAACTCACAGTTTTGTGATTATTGCTGTTTTATGAGAGCTTCGAATGCAGCTCATACCATTTTTCATAATCAATTTCATAAACCATTTAAACCAAATGACAACACACTGGTTGATGTAACATTACAGAATGTTTTCAAATTCTGCACAAAGGTCTATTTCATTGTTTGTAAATATAAACCGTTATATACACTATATATATATATAATTTATTTAGCAGACGCTTTTATCCAGCGACTTACAAATAGAAAGAGCATTCAACATTTTGCCAAAAAAACAACAACAAGCCTATAGAGAGAGATGTGAATCTGTCAGTTTTCCCATCTGGCTTGCCACAGAATGGAAGAACAGAATGACCGGGGCAGCAGCCATTTTTAAGCTAAAAAAGTAGATTTGAAAAGTCTAACTGTGCAAGGACAGAGCACAGCAAACAGGGTAATATGGATAGGGGCTAGAAAATTGATTTTAACACCCAGGCAAGTGTAACCTCAATAAATAGAGGGGTCAGATGTAATCCTGTGTGACAGCACCACTGATTGGTGGAGGCTGCAGCAAGAGTGA
>JAZGTJ010006443.1:0-24934 GCA_036877575.1 Botia almorhae | reverse complement strand
TTCTGCTATTTGCACTTCTGATTAGATGCTAAACTGCATTTCGTTACCCTGTATTCATACATGTGTAATGACAATAAAGTTGAATCTAATCTAATCTAATCAATGAAGAGCATGGGCTATGGCGCCTAGCCCATAGCTCTGATCTGTGTCTTTGAGCTTGGTGAGAGTGAGCCAAAGATTGTGGTGGAGCTTGACCATAAATCCCATACTCTGGCCTATGGTCTGTTCTATCTTCTTGGTAGCCTTCACAGCAAAGTCCGTCGCTGCCCACAGGTCTTTAAAGCCTCTCCCTCGTTGAGTGTCTTAAGGAGCTGCGCCTGGAAATCCTGTAGCATCACCATCGTGTGAAGAGCTGACACCGGCTCACCGAATGTGGCATACGCTTTGTCCAGTCAGATGTCAAGGCTTAGAGGGGACACCCACAAAGACACGGCCTTGTTATTGTCTTCTTCCTCCGATGTGTCAAAGAGAACAGCCTCCAATGCACTGGAGCAGGATGCAGGCTCTCGTCTGTGAAACTTTGTGAGAGTGAGGCAGAGAATGTCATTACAACACTCTTTCTGTCACCCTTGGTGGTGGTGGGATGCTGCCAAGAGAAGTCGCCAAGGGTGACTTCTTAGCAGTGTAAAGCAGTTATAGGTCTTTGTCATTCACAGACTTCTTTTGTCCACTTCCACTCTTTCTCTCTCTTCCAAATTCTCTGTGCTGTTTCACTAGCAAAGCAGTAATTGGCAATTGCCAATAATTCTCCCATCACAGTCATTTTTGATAGCATTACTTCCGAAAATTAAAAAGACTGAGGGTGCGAGAGTGTGTCCACCTGCTGTCTTTTCAGAAGAGACAGCTGTGGTCCTCTCATAGACGGCTAAGGGGACCAGTGGGTCTCACTGAAGGGGCCGCTAAGCACTGAGCCTAATGGACCTTGAAGCATCAGATTCGACGTGACTCGAATGAGGGCCAAGCGCAGCAGCTGTGACCACAAGCCCTTGCAAGTGACGGCTTTTACATGCCGTATTCATAAGAGCTCATTGTGTGGCAGATGCAGTAGTAACATTCAGAGCCACTGTGTGCCAGCAGTTTGCAACACTGCCATCCTTCCACATAAAACTGAGCTTATGTAAGATCCCAAACAACTGATGAACACCTTCAGGCTTATTTGACCACGTGACCTGTCACATGACCTGTTGAATTGGGGGATTTACCTTTTAGCCTGCATTGATTTTGTTCTACTGTTATGTTTGTTGTGTATCAGAGGGGTTCATAGGAAAGTAGTTTGTGATTATTTAGTATTATTTTCCTTAAAATTATGGTAACAGATATATATATTTACACAACTAGAGATACCTATTTACAGGTAGGCTATATATAATGTATTTAACTTTCTATACTAATATAGTCTATTAGACATAAATTGGTGATTAAATTCAATGCTGGTGGTATTTACTAAAGGACCAAACATTATAACAAGCACACACTACTCAACTATAGCTTGTCACGCAGTGCATACTGCACAACTATCTTGGTTCAGCTGCACACACTAAACAACTGCTTACAGTCTGAATGGGTATTTTATTTACAAGATTATTTATCCTGAGGGAATTTTTACTCACACAGACTGATGCACATAGCAACACAAGAGCAGACTCAACCTAAACTTACAGTCATAGCAACATGACATAAATCAACCATAACTTATTTAATTCTAAAGTTATTTGGCTCTCGCTATCGACTCCTGTCCTACTTTTGCAATTTGTTTGGCTGTTGCTGAACAAAAAGGTGCACAACATGACAACTTGGATATCAAGAAATAAAGCTGGTTTAAAACCTTTACAGCATCTTGGTTGTGTCTCAGATGTATGCATGCTATACGATTGGGCTGCTGTGATCTATGACTGATTGTTGCCAACTAAAGAAGTTGTGAACTATTAAACGTCTTAAAAAATTAAGTGTGCACATTAATTAGCTAATTGGTTTATTACAGAAATTAACTAGGCAACTATGACTTTCAGACGAGACTATCCATGTTACCTCATTGATTCTGAAAGATCTAAGCTGTAGCAAAAATTGACTGCTTATATTTGCCTGTCAAAGTAAAAACAGCATCACTATTAGGAATGCCTTGACATGCTGTTTTTGTCAGGCATTAAATATCTTTTTGTTATTTCACATGCAAGCCAGTGGACTGCCACACCACTCTCTAAACCACTGTGACATGCTGTGTTTCTGCCTCAGGTATGTATGACTAGTGTCTTAAAATAACCAACACACTCTTTTAACTGGGTCAGAACAAGAATTGGATGGCAAAGGAGTACAGTGGATTTACTGAGCTACATCCAGCTACTTTTCCCTGCAAACAAATATAAAGAATGGCAGTGTCTGATTAACATGAATCAAAGTGTAACTGACACATCATGAGCATTCAAAACAGTGGACAACAATTTTTTATTTGCAGGATAACATATACTGTCAATTAATATTTTTTTTATTTTTTTAATATTTAAGCATGTATATGCTTAAATATATATGCTTAAACGTTTAAGAAAATTGTCACATAATCCAAAAAATGCTTTAATTTTCAAATTTTTATTTTAATTTGCAATTTTAGAATAAAATATTACAGAAATTTTTTGACTGGTTTCATGAGATTCATTCCTATCATCCTTTTTTTTAGACACAAGGGGGCAGAGATGCATTCTGCTGCAAAACTACTATTGAACGTCTGCTTGGCATACCCAGATTAATACAGTTATTTTCTTTTGGGGTCAGAGAGAGAGGTGTACTTTTGAAATATGAGTCAACTGGCATGCTGTGGTAAATGGAACTCAAACTTCAATTCTTTAGCTTTCTCATGTCCTGCAAACACATAGCATACATACACAAAATCATGCCGACATGAGCTCAGTAAAGAAAAAATGACACATTTAAACACAAAAGCACAGCAATGCAGCTATTGCAGTAACCCTCCTTCTCTATTGTCTCCCAAATTAAACCACTAATGGAGGTGTATTCAAATAAATCCAATAGTCCTTTTATGTAATAAACTATTAAAATTGTTACATATTAAATAGATTATAGCTTTCTGTATTAGATTTTAGTCTGTAAATAACAGAATCTCTTTTCAATGTCAGATTTCTGACTGCGTTGTTGTATCAACAAGTCTGCAGGTACTGACAAGCTCACATGTTCTCCATCTGGTAGGCACAGATAAGAACTTCCAAAGGGCTTCTGGGTAATAGTCTTCAGCAGCTTAAAAAGCAGGGATGTAATGTATTCTGGTTTGAAATGGCCTTACTGGCAGCCTCCTTCTCCTGCCCTGCGCAATCAACTGTGAAGTGTGCGGGTTGTCAGAGCCACGTGTTTTTCTCTGAGACTGATGATTCACACTGCACCCCCATTTCAGAGAAACAGAGACAAAATGGCTGCTCTCTGCAAACTAAGGACAGATGAAACTATCATGGCAAACTGAAAATTTCAGCAGAGCATGAATAGGGATGTAAATATTGTCTTCAGGTTTCCCTAAAAAAAATAATATGATGATCAGCTTCTTGAATGGATGACAAGATTTAAATGTTGTTATAACATGTTATTCTTATAAAACCTTTCAAGAATGTTCCACCAGGCCATATTTTACCGCAAAATAAAAAATAAAAGAGATATTTTATAAAAAAATTATGGTTCTTTTTGAGGACATAAGAATCTTACTGGTACATTAAATATACCAGTAAATATGAGGAGTGTATGCAGTGGACATTGAGAGGGGCGTTACCATTGGTCAGATTTCCTCACTATGCTCAAAAGCTGTGGAATAGGTAAAGGGAACATAACTTCTATTTTCTGGGTATGAGCTTTGGTTTATGCCCCATGTGTCAGATTCTCAAGGTGCATGATGGGATGTCAGATTTTGTGGATATTATGTGTGGATATGTGAGGAGAGAGTAGTGTATCATCAGAACACAATTGTGTAATTTTCCAGGAAGTCTCAATAACTTTCAAGGGTTTATGTACTTGCATTTGTACAGCAATGTAAAGGTTTGTGGCACAACACCCTATATAGTGTCTCAACCTGTTTTTGTCTGACACTACTGTCTGTTACTTTACTGTTTATTCAATTTCATTATTATTGACTGTTTCCTAGTGGCTCACCCCAAGTGAACTGGGTTTTAAGCCATTGCAAATTATTTGAGACCCCTGCATTTTCGTAAATGGCAAAATGAAAGCATGATGCATCTCATTTCCACTGTTATATCCAACTTCTATTGCTATTTGGTCCACAAATAAGTTCTATAATTCTAAAAATTACATTAAATTAATTTGCAGAACAGAAAGCAGAACAGCAAGAAATTTATAGTGAAACAATTGTGAGAACCGAGTAGAGACAAAGAGAGACAAGTCATATGCTCAACAATGTGTACAATCAGCAAGACAAAGAAAGGCTGATGATACGTTGCACATTATGCAACAAAATGAACCGCAGAATGTCCATTTGCACCTCCCACCCAGAACAAACAGAATCAAATAAGAAACATGAAGTCTGTGAAGAGAATTTTTTTTTGTTTTATTCCAACATCACCCCTTCTTTGCAGTGTACATGTGACAAAATATCACCTGGTGTTTGACTGCCTTGCATTTAGTCGGAGGAGTTAATGACAGGGAAAATTAAAGGAGGACTGGAATTATGTAAACTGCTGGTCATTACCAGCCAATCACAGCTGGTCATATCAACCAATAGAGAGAGATGGGGTGCAGAGTCATAACCAATTGAAACACATTTTGTTCGTGCTATTGTACTAGTGGTGCCCTAAAACACAATGCCCTGCTGGAAAGAGAGCAATGGGAATTGAGCAATGACTTGCTGTTTAAGACCTTTGTGATCCTGTTAATGGTCTTCAGATGGCACAATCACACTCTTTACAGGGAGAAAATTAAAGTGGATCATATTCTTTCTCTGTTCTTGGTTTGACCCTCAAATTGATAACCCTGGTTAATGACGCAGTTAAGGGCTCACCTGTTCAGCCACAAAGGAAACATCTGCTGTTTAGGGTTTCAGAGCACGTTCGATGTCATGATAGTCTGTGTGCTTTGAACCAAAGGAAATACTGAAAAGAAAACAAGATTTTACATTTTACGAAGGTAATGAGTGGTCCATGCGCAAGCAAGCGTGTTGTAGATGGTTGACAGGGTGTTGCTATGCGGTTGCTAAGGTTTTCTGAGTGGTTTGTAGCATGTTGCTATGTTGTTGCTAGGGTGGTCTTGTGGTTAATATGCTGTGGCTAGGTGGTTGCTAGCATGCGCTGCATGGTCACTTAGAAAAGTGAAAGCAAACCTCTCTTCTCAACACACTTTTGAGGCATCATTCATGTTTGTAGAACAACTGGTTTGTGTTGATTAATACTTTGGGTTAGGGGGTTGTTTAAAGTACTATGTAAGAGCAATATTGTAACGACCTTGAGATGCTTGTCTTGGCAATTTATTTATTTATAAAATACATGTGTGTCTGTTGCTTTCAGTTCCAAAATACTACTTCTGTGGATACTCTATTTATATTTGTTTCTATCATATTTCTTAGCAGTTTTTGGTGGCATTTTCCATTAATTGTGTCAAATGGGATTGTCTTGTGGCTGAGTATCTGAAGGAGGGTGCAGTGAATCTAAAAGGCTGTTGGTGGTGCATAGGCAAGGTGATGCAGGCAGTTGAGAGACTTCAAATTCAGGCAAGAGCCGGATGAGACGGCTGGAAAATCCTCCCTTAGACCAACCAACTGCACGGCCACAATTTTATAACATCCTATGCTGTTTTTTTCAGACACTCAGATCAGCAGTAAATATGTGACTAATACATCATGTAAATGCCAGCTTCTAAACAAAAGATGACACCTCAACGTGGGGCGATTGGATAAAAAAATGTGTCTCTCCTAATTAGAGGTATTTGCTCATATTTATGATTAGAGACTGAAATCCTTTTACCCTTTGTATTAAACTTTATGCATAATTCTCTACTGTATGTGCATCAAGACATATCTTAAATAATGTAGCTTGTTTGGTGAAGACGTGCTTTTGATTTATATGTAATATATATAGATAGTGTCACGGGTGAAGAATCACACAACAAGGAAGGCTAGTGAAAAAACCCCGGAGGGTGGATTTATTACAATACAAGGTACGTGAGAAATGATGTGCGGAGTGGGCGTGGCTGTCGTGGCTCGTGGGACTCGTGCTCTCTGTGCTCCTCGTGGCGTGGAAAGTGGGCGTCTGATCGTGCTCAACACGGCTTTCGGTCACTCGCTGCTTTCTGTGGACGAGAAGAGAAAGCGACATTAGTCCTTTGCTCGAGACGAAGCTCACCTTCATATCGCGCGGTGGCAGTTTTTATCCGCCCGTGCTAATGAGAAGCAGCCGGGACCGATCAGCCTGTGATGAGCTCGTACAGGTGCTTTATGTTTATTGCCAGGGCGACGCTGATCATCCCCGGGACGCTCGTCACAATAGATATAAATATAAGAGGATATTTCAAAATATCCTTGTGACAATGTCCCTGGCTGGGCAAACATAAAAAGTCACCAACACAGTTAAACTAGAGACGGAGCGGGATTTATTTTTAAACAAAAAGAGGGAAATATAAGAGGGAAAAAAATAATATCCCTTCGTTAAATCCAGTGTCAAATAAAAGCGAGCTGTGCCTAACCGATCGAGCAGCTTATCAATTCGAGGCATTGGATAAGCATCAAATTTTGACACCGCGTTCACCTTGCGATAGTCAACACAGAATCTGATCGAGCCGTCTGCCTTTGGAACCAAGACTATCCTCCCTTCACGGTTTTAGGAGCTTGAGGTGATAGCTTTGCTGTGTGCCTCCTCTGTCCGGGCGCTCCACCTCATAGTCAACGTCTCCTACTCGTCGTGTGACCACAAAGGGTCCTTGCCACTTGGCCAGTAATTTCGAGCTAGAAGTGGGCAGTAATAGAAGCACCTTCTCTTCCGGAGTGAATTCGCGAAGTTGGGTTCCCCTGTTGTAATTGCGGGTTTGATGTTCCTGGGCCTGTAGCAAATTCTCCAATTTGAGCCGCTCCAGTGTATGGAGTTTTGCTCTCAGGTCTAGGATGTACTGAATTTCGTTTTTCGCGGGAGAAGGTTCATCCTCCCAAGCTTCTCTAAGAACGCCCAGCACCCCTCGGGGCCGGCGCCCATAAAGGAGCTTGAATGGGGAAAACCCCTCGCGAACCTCACGTAACGCAAACATCAGGGGTTCCAACCAGCTATCCCAGTTTTTTGCATCATCGTGTACGAACTTCCGAATCATATTTTTGATGGTCTGATTACACCGTTCGACCAGTCCATCCATTTGGGGATGGTAAACACTGGTACGAATTTACGAATTAATGCCCAATAATCCGTAAAGTTCGTGTAACGTGCGTGACATAAATGTTGTGCCTTGACAGTGAGGATCTCCTTCGGGATCCCCACCCGGGAGATGATACGGAAGAGGGCGTCCGCCACACTCTTTGCAGAGCTGCCTCCGGATCATCGGATATTGTCGTACGTCCCTGCGCACACACCGCACCTTAACCACGCGGCTCGTTTCCAATGCCCCGGATTGCATCAGGCGTTTGAGGATGGAGGTTTGGTTACAGCCTGAATCCACCAAAGCCTGATATGTACTCCCCCCAACACTTACGGGTATTAAGTACTTCCCAGCTCGAGCGGGGGCACTTGGTGGAACTTCGGGAATCTGAATCAGCATCTCCACCTCCATGACCGGACACTGATCTCTAAGATGTCCCGGTTCCCCGCAGTGCCAACAGAGCGGCCCGGGTTTACCCTCCACACTGCTGGCTGTGGGAAAAAGAGAGAGGGGGGTGGTAGGGTTCTAGGCGCAGCAATGATGGTCTGCCTCTGGGCAACCGTGGGGATGGTTTTCGCCTGGGATCTCGGGACCTGGGAGCAGGGACAGGAGGAGAAAAAACAGGGTGCAGTGGGGCTGTAGTGGCCCCATACGCCGCCATATGGTCCTCTGCCAGTTGGACGGCGGCCTCAAGGGACTCAGGCCGATGGCACTGGACCCACTCTGCCGTCTTCTTCGGGAGACAGAGGGGGAATTGCTCCAGCACCACCTTCTTCACTACCTCCGCAGGACTGCACTCGTCGGGCCGTAGCCAGAGCCGACAGGCCTCCCAGAGCTGTTGGCCGAAGGCAAAAGGCTGTCCGTGGTCGTGGAGGGTCAGGGACCGAAACCGCTGGCGATGTTGTTCAGGGGTGCGCCCCACCCGCTGCAGAATTGCCTTCTTTAGGTCTGGATAATGTAGGAGGCTCTGGGAGTTGGCGGGCCGCTAGCTGGGCCTCTCCTGACAACAGCGGGATGAGCTGAACTGCCCAGTGTTTCTCAGGCCAGGTGCAGGCTGCTTCAAACGATTCTATGAACACTTCCGGGTCGTCCTCGGCCCCCATTTTCTGCAGCGGGAGATGGGCGGGGCGGTCGCCGCCGGGAACTGCCAGTCCCCCAGCCCTCTGGGCCAGCGCAGTTCGAAGCAGCCGCCAATCCTCCTGCTGCCTATCCAGGAGAGAGTGAAACCTTCGCTCCTGCTCCTCACGCAGCTCCAGGAGTGCCTGGTGTTGCGCATGGTGAAGGTTGGACAACGACTTGACGAGCTCATCCAGCGACGCAGGTTCCATGGCGGTGTACTCCGGTACAACCGGTACGAGAAATAGAAAAAAAAAATTACTTAACTTCCCGGGTTTTGGCACCACTGTGACAATGTCCCTGGCTGGGCAAACATAAAAAGTCACCAACACAGTTAAACTAGAGATGGAGCGGGATTTATTTTTAAACAAAAATAATCGAGTCAGCAAGTATATAAGGGAAAAAAATAATCCAACATAACGAGATGGGCTTTTCAGCTCCTAACTTGAGGGCTTCCGGGTTTTTCGTCCGCTCCACTTCCGGGTTCCGCGCGCCCTCGTCTTCACGCAGCCCCGCTTTTATCCTGTCTCTCGGCTCACTGCAAATGAAAGACAGCTGTGAGAAGTAATCACCAGGTAGGCGTTTACCTTAACCATTTTGTCTCCGACTCTATTCTCCGCCGGCAGTACCGCCATAACCACGCCCCGCGTTCCACAATCCTCTTTTGTGTTCCACATAAAAAACAATCATACATGTTGAATGACATGAGGGTGAGTAAATGATGACAACATTTTTATTTTTGGATGAACTATCTCTTTAAATACATAAATGTATATTTATAGGTCACTATGGAATCAATTATTGACCAAATGCAGAAATGTAGCCTAAATGAACAAATTTATGTTTTAGTGCCTTTCACTGACAACTGGTAGAAATTGAAGTTTGGAGAGACAAATCCAATGGCAAAAAATAATCTGAAAGTGATATAATGAGATGTAGTAGGTGGTGGTCAGCTGAAGGTATTTTTGTGAATAACGATCTTTTAAAGCAGTACATCTGCTCTCTCCAGCAGCAGCTGGGAAAGTTATGCTTCAGTAACCCCTCACAAAGGTGGCACTGCAGCAAGACTTTCAGCTCATGTCCTGTCGTATGACAATGGCCTCATCATCAGCCTCATTACTCTATTGATGCACTCCTGCAACCCTTAGCGCCCCTCAAATCAGGCAGAGGAATGTACCACATTTCACAAATCTGTCACACACTCTTTCTAAAGATCACAGCACAAGCATCTAATTCTTCTGTGAGAATCTGTTTCTCTGCAAAATTTCTACATTTGGATATGTAGAATTTTTGACCTTCAGATAATGTTTTCATTGTTTATTTGCAGTATTGTAGTGAAGTCTGATGCTATTCAATTAGCATGTCAGTGTGTTCTTTTATACACTTATGTACAATCAACAAGGTAAAATCAACCAGCAACCAATAGCCAGGTTTCTGTATTTTCACACTATTTTAAAATGACTGTAGTCCGAACAACAATAGTTTACAGCATGCTGTGTATTTATGCCACACCTTGGTACATTATGGTAGTTTGTGTGTTTTGTTAATTACATTTAAATATAGTACAACTTACAACCACTGTCAGCAGATTTAGATTATAACAGCCCTAGATTCCCAAGAGGTGGGCTTTCTCTGAAAACCAACCAATTTCACTATTGGACATTTTATGATGGAGTTCATCTGAACAATGGCTATTATTATGATTATCTGGTCCAGTGTGTGGGCTAAGAAGCTTTCACTTACCAAAGCCACTTCACTTTCGATGTGATAATTGTATTAAAAGCCACCTCAAACATCACAATCACATAATGAAAGAATATCAGAACTTTTCAACCATGTCTGGGGATAGCTGCATTCACTTCTGGGTTACAATGTTTCATATCATTTCCAGGAATCCATCATTAAAATGTCAAACATTGTTTATTCAAAATTCAGTTGCTTTGTTTGAACAGTAATCATGCTCATCACTATTGTTTAAACTAAACATGCATGAAAGAAAACATTGAACATTGAAATTAACAGTGTCTTGATAGCTGACACACATTAGAACAGTAGGCTGGTCTGAGCAGAGGAGCTTCCATTAAAAACATGAGTTAAACGATTTGAAGGATTTTTCACACACTAGACAATATTTGTCATACAGTAAAAGTAGGGGTGTAAACCTAAGGCAGGTAGCTTAGCTCAGACAACGTGTCTCAATGTAAGTAATCAGCCCAGTTATTTAAATCCCGCACTATGTTGAACTCATTGCAATGTCTTGTTTTGCCTTGTCAAACATTTCAGAGCGTTTTCCCTTGTTGTTGATTACCTGGTATCGTTTGGATTGTCTATTGTGTTTGATTGTTTGCTGCCTGCCTCATGTTTTTGCTTTGGATTACATTGTCGATTGTTTGCTGCCTGTCCTGACCTCTGCCTGCCTTCTCGTTTTTATTTTGTTTTGCCTTTATTGCTCTGTTTGCTGGTGTTTGACCCTTTGCCTGTTTTGATTACCCTGTTATTAAAAGAGCTGCACATGGATCCAAATGTCCCTGAGTCTTAGTTACAGTAAGGTTCTGTGGTCATATCTGTGAAACATGTGACAAAAAAATCCTCAAGCCTGCCATTTAATCTACTGCTGTCTAGAAGAAAAACAGTGAAAAAACAAGGTCTCATATATTATTTGTTTTTGGTGTTGATTAATTATATGACGTGATATATATTTATCTTACACTTTCAGCACATTAGTACTTTCTGATGATTATTATTCTGTTGTTTCTGATTATTTTTGCTCAGATTGTCTGTATTATATACATTATACATGCTGTATTTGTTTTTTATTACAGCTGTATTAGAACTGCTCTCTGTTTGACATGAGTTTATATTTCTTTCAATCCACCTTATGAGAATGTTCCACATCTCTAATTTTGCGTGATTTCATGACCATGAGAGGTTAATTATTAGACTAGAAAATGATTGAAGCGATTAGGGGAAAATTAAATGCTAATTGTGATCTTTATTTTAAAAGACAGCAATCCAAAAGACAGCAATCCATTCGTGAGCAGCAATCCAAAGAACACCAGGCCAGCCTCTTATACGGCTGTAATCACTGCAACAAGCAATTATAGTCATCATGTCAAATGTGCATCTGAGAAACTTTTCCTCACATCTCTCGGCTGTCCCACACCCTCAGGGAACAGTGTGATTTATTAAACATTATACCTGATGCCTACATTATAAACATCACATCTTAATTAGACTTGCTACCCATTTCAAAATGTGTACAAAAAATGTATTATGCATAGCTCAAGTTATGCATCTATAAAAAAGCGAGTCAATAAACTAATAATTATGTTTATCATGACCTTGAAAAAGGTGACACAATTGCACTGATTGGCTGCACAGCTGTTAGGAAGATTTTAATTATATAATTTAAAGGATTTCGCCAGGCTATGTAGCCATTAGAAGTGGATGTATGATATCATCAGTCAACGATACCCTGTCAAAGTCAGTAATGAAGATAATCTGAAAGATGACTCAAGGCCCTTTAAGGAGTATGAAATTCTATTGGACTGAGGGATGAAGCTATAGGCATCTGTTTTTCTTTCATTTGCTGTTTATTATTCCACTTAGAACATTATTCACTTGCTGTTTGACATTTCATGCTTGCCATTTCTTTATAGACGCATGACAATGAAGATTATAATAAGAAAATATAGCTGCAAACAGCAGTGATGGGTCCAGACCTTGGGACGATCAAATCCAAAATGGTCAGCTTCCTGTTGGGCTGAGCTATTGGGTGTCACTGTGAAAGTTGTTTGGGTCCAATGCCAATGGTCAGCGTGTTTCAGCAGAGACCATGGGCAAGCGAGGCGGCGATGAAGAGCAGCCGCTGAGTTCGGGAGGGAGTGTGTGCGAGCAAAGAGAGAGTGGGAGGAGGGCTGCCGTGACAGCGAGAAAGTCCACACAGAGCAGAGCCAGGAGCGAGATCAGCGAGAATTCCTAGCAAGCAAACAGACAGAAACACAGAGACAAATGACAGAAACGATAGACTGGCATTACTGGGGAAAAATAAATGAGGCAAGGCAAGACTAGAGACACGAGACAACAAAACCTAGACAGACCACACAGAGATCATGACAGTACCCCCCTCCCCAAGGGATGCCCCCAGGCGGCTCAAGGAGGAGGTCTACCTGGCCTTCGGTGGAAGTCCCTGCTCAGCGAGCGATCCAGAATATCCAGAGCGGGGACCCAACTTCTCTCCTCCAGACCATAACCCTCCCAGTCCACCAGATACTGGAAACCCCTGCCACGTCGTCGAGCATCTAGCAGTCTCCTAACCGAATAGACAGGAGAGCCATCCACTAGGCAAGGACGGGGAGGGGCAGGGGATGACATGTTTCCATTAAGGGAAGACCTGAAGTCCGGTTTAACCCTGAAAACATGAAAAACAGTGTGCACTCGATCAAGAGAGGACGGTAACTTGAGCTGTACCGCAACCGGATTGAGGACATACCTGTAAAAGCCACTGGGAGAGTGTTGTGGGCATATTCAATCCAAGAGAGCTGTTGGCTCCAAGAGGCAGGATTGCGAGACGCCAGGCAGCGGAGGGCTCGCTCGAGATCCTGATTGACTCGCTCACACTGTCCGTTAGTCTGAGGGTGAAAACCTGATGACAGACTCGTAGAGGCCCCGATCTGACGACAGAATTCCTGCCAGAAACGAGACACAAACTGGGGAACCCAATCAGAAACCACACTGACCGGAAGACCATGGATCCGGAAAACGTGGTCAATAACCAGTTGAGCTGTCTTCTTGGCAGAGGGGAGTTTAGGAAGGGGGACAAAATGAACCGACTTGGAGAAGCGATCCCCCACCGTGAGAATGACGGTGTAACCTCTAGAAGGTGGCAAGCCAGAGACAAAATCTAAGGCTATGTGTGACCAGGGACGAGAGGGAATGGGTAAAGGTTGGAGTAGACCAACGGGGGGACGATTGGAGGCCTTGTTCTGGGCACAAAGTGAGCAAGCCAATACAAACCGCCTGATGTCCTGGCAAATAGAGGGCAACCAAAATCGCTGGCGGATGGCAGCCACCGACCTCCTGACTCCTGGATGGCAGGCAACCCTAGACTCATGACCCCAATAAAGAACTTCAGGGCGCAGCGCCTTCGGCACGAACAACCATCCCACCGGACACCCATCTGGCACTTTCACCCCTCGTTCAACGTCCCAGAAGAGGGCCCCCAACACCACCCCCTCAGAGAGTATGGCATTGGCAGGAGACTCCTCCCCCGGGAGCATCAGGCTTATCGTTCTTGGACCCAGGCCGGTACGACAGAGTGAAGTCGAATCGGTCAAAGAAGAGTGCCCAGCGAGCCTGGTGCAAGCTCAGCCTCTTGGCCGAACGGATATATTCTTAATTCTTATGGTCCGTCCAGACCAAGACGGGCTGCACTGACCCCTCCAAGCAGTGACGCCACTCACCCAAGGTCAACCTAACCGCCAGCAGTTCCCGGTTGCCAATGTCATAATTGTGCTCCGTTGGGCTGAGGCGATGAGAAAAAAAGCACAGGGGTGTACTCTCTCATCCTTGGGGGAACGCTGGGACAAGACTCTGCCTACCCCGACATCAGAAGTGTCCACCTCAACAATGAATTGCCATTCAGGATCTGGAATGGAGAGAACAGGAGCAGAGATAAACCAGGACTTTAAATTATCAAAGGCCTCCTGAGCCTGAGCACTCCAGGTGAACGGTACCTTAATGGAGGTGAGCACCATTAAGGGTGCAGCTACCTGGCCAAAGTTTCTGATGAATCACCGGTAGAAATTGGCGAAACCCAAGAAACGCTGCAGAGCCTTTTTTGTGTTGGGAACAGCCTTGATCTTGGCCGGATCTGGCTTAATCTCCCCAGCTGAAACAATGAAACCCAGGAACGAGACAGACTTGGCATGGAACTCACACTTCTCCGCCTTGACAAATAGCTGGTTCTCCAGCAGCCTTTGGAGGACCTGGCGCACATGCTGGGTGTGTACCTGAAGGAATGGGGAAAAGATAAGAATATCATCGAGGTACACAAAGACAAACTGGTTAATCATGTCCCCCAGCACGCTACTGACCATGCCCTGCAAAACAGCAGCGGCGTTAGTGAGCCCAAAGGGAAGGACCAGGTATTCATAGTGTCCCGTGGGGGTATTAAAAGCAGCCAACTAAGGGTGCCCCAGAACAGGACAAGCATGAGGGGACTCCAGGAGGAACAGCACAACAGACTCACTGTAATTTCCCAACACCACAAGACTTACACAGGGGGTGGTGTGTGTGATGGTGGCTACAGGCTGACCAGAGAGACCCCAGACAGTGACAGGAGAGGAGAGTGGAATGGCAGGTGTGCCCCAGCTCCTGGCTATGCTGCAGTCCAGGAAGCTGGCTTCAGCACCAGAATCGATCAGGGCCTTGCAGGAGTGGACGGAATCTTGATAGGTGATAGTGGCGGGGAACTGAGTGCATGACTGAGAGGAGACGAGAGGAGAAGCGCCCACCAGGACTCCCCAGTTAACTAGTGGGCCTTGGCTTTTAAAGGCAAGATCGAGCAAAGTGCCCCGACCCCCCACAGTAAAGACGCTGAGACGCTGAACAAGCCTTTGCTGCTTCTCTTGAGCAGTCAAACGAAGCCGCCCCAATTGCATGGGCTCTGGTTCCACCAGGGAAGTCTGGGGGGGAGAGAGGCTCTCGGGCGGTTGGGTCTCCTCTAGCCACCAAGACGAGCGGGGAGCCAAGCGACGCTGACGCAAGCATAGGCGACTCTCAACCCATGTGGCCAGATTGATAAAGCCCTCCAGGTCCTGGGGCAGATCGTGGGTAGCAAATCTTATCCTGTATGGGATAAGATTGCTACCCATGATTCAAAATTTAATATTTAAATAATTAAATATTTAATAATTAAATGGAATTTAAATAATTAATGAGACAAAAATGCCCGGCAAGAATTAGGATCTCCATCATACAAAGGTGGGTTGTTGGTATGTGGCTAAGGCTTGCGCTGAGTGAGAGAAAGGGGGCCCCTGACGTCACTGATGACATGACATCTTGGAGTTCACGGAAGCGGGTGCCGAATTCAGCCATCTTGGCAGTTAGGGTCTCAACCTCTTGAGCAGTTGACGAGAGCTGACTGGCTTGGTGGCTGAGAAGAGCTCCTTGGTGAGGGATGGCCGATCTGACAAACTCCTCACTGGTCAGTCCGTGCTGTCAGGAACGAGACAGAGACCCAACTGTGGGTGAAAACCAAAGTTCAATATTTATTAGAAACAGAAACAATATTTAGAGAAGATGTCTGTAGAGCAGTAACTGCAGCCAGCCAATGGTCAGCGTGCTTCAGCAGAGCCCACAGGCAAGCGAGGCGGCAATAAAGAGCAGCCGCTGAGTTCGGGAGGGAGCGCGTGCGAGCAGAGAGAGAGCGGGCGGGGCTGCCGTAACAAAAAGAAATTCCGCACAGAACAGAGCCAGGAGCTGATCAGCGGGAATTCCTAGCGAGCAAACAAACAGAAACACAGAGACAAATGACAGAAACGATAGACTGGCACTACTGGGGAAAAATAAATGAGGCGAGGCAAGGCAAGACTAAACAACTTGATTCACAGCGATAATTTCTTCTGATTGTCAGAGCTTCCGAATATAGAATAACGGACTGACGCAGGACAGAAAACACAAGGGTAAAATAAAGGGAGAAAAATTAGGACCAAACAAGGTGCAGGTGACGGGGAAAATTAGTTAACAGGGGTAACAAGAGGGGGCGGGGTGGACGCCGCAATGACAGCGGAGCACATGGCGAGCTGTCAAAAACAAACAGCTGTGTGCTCCGGGACAGCAGCGCACCCGAACAACGAACACAAGACAACAAAACCTAGACAGACCACACAGAGATCGTGACAATATCAAAACAAAACAAACAAATTAACTGACAAGTTTTTGGGATTATTTTGCCAATTCCATCACCCAGACAAGACAAGATCATAGAAAAGTAATATCACACCTTTTCTGAACAAGCTGCATAATTTTGGGTATCATTTATATCAAAATTTCTAAAATTTAGGATTAAGAATGTGCATTGAAAGAGGGACCTATTTTAAATAAGAGCCCAATATAGGTAATCTGTCTGTCTGGTTCATTGTCTACGTTGGGGGACAGATCTGGGGAGACAGAGTCCAGGTATGTTGTGGGCCCAAAGCCCACACTAATCATGGGGTCATTATAGACTAGGAATTGCCTGCACTATTTGTAACCCAACAGAGTACAAAATGAGGCACTCTAGCTGTGGTAACTCAAGCCTGTGAAATCCCAATGAGGGAGCACAACTTAAGGAGGCTGTTTAAATTGGACCCCTTTGGAAATGATGGCTGTCAGAGGCCAGAGACAAGAGAAGGGGGGAGAGGGGGTGTAGAGGTGTCTGTGTGATGCAAGACAAGGGGGTTCCTCACGGACCCAGTGGATGGCTTCATACAAAGAGTTATTGATTGCCTATGGTCCCCCTGTCGTTTCCAATTCTAAGTAATTGATGGTCCTTTTTCTTGAGCTTGGAATATCAGTACTGGCTTCTCCTTACTGCTTCCAGTGATGATTTTTGCCTGGGTTTGTCTTACAAGGGAAAGTGTTGAAGGAAGAAAAAGACATAAGGACAAATAGAAACAAGAATGATCATGTGAGAAGATGAAGGTACACAGCAAGCACCATCTTCTTACACAGGGCAAGAGAGAAGTGTGGCATCTGGTGTCTCCTCCAGCATGAAAACTAAACCATGCAGAAAATAGGCAGTTAATGAATGCCATAAGAGCTTCATAATAAGCAGACAAAACAGAGAGGCATCTATGAATATTTCCGCTTTATGCAGCTTTTCAGGTATAACCCACCATCTCTGCAGGCCATGCAGAAAAACACACAAATAGAGTTTGGACAGCAGCCACCAGTGAACTGTGAAAGGCTGCTGAAATTGATTTACACCGTATACAATGCCTGTCTGAACTTTGTCCAATAATTGCATGGTATAATGGGTCTTGAATGCCGTAACAATTCAAGCAAAGAGAGGGTGGAGGTTTGGGAAGGAAATTAAGATAGTGTTGACTGATGTAGGGAACAGCAGAATAGATTGATGGCTTGCATTTAAAATAATGCATGTAACATATGTATACACTGTTATAGTTTTTCAGTCGTTTTTCCAGCAGGTGTACATACCGGAATTGTTTGTATCTAATTGTTTTTCTGAGGTGTGAGCTAAACTGAGATGCCGTAAACATTTCCAAGACCTGTGTTCCCTGTGCAAACTGTGGAAATAACAAATAAACTAAATTTGACTTCTTTTCTAGTATCAATTTAACTTTGATAGAAATGATCCATTATAAACGTTTTAGGAGTTTGAACATTCTTTAGACATTTTGCGATTATAGATCGTAAAATGCATTTTCAGGTGTTTGTTAGGTCCTGAGATATAGCTTGAATCCTTAAGCTTTATACCTTAAATGCAATTGCTTATAAAAGAAATAGCACCTTTTCTCAACCAGGTGCATGATGTGCAGTATTAGTATTGAACACCACTACAATAATTATTTGGCCATTAATCTGTGGTGTTGTCAATGCCAGAAATATAGACACTAGGTGTCTCTTTAAGATAGATCAGTGCTGTCATGTATGTAGCAACAATCAGAGTTCCATCTGTTGTTATAAATTGAATCTGAACATAAAACACATGCCTAAACCTCAATGAAATCAAACTGTCTTTTCTAACCTTCAATAACTGCACTCACCTAGCATGCTTGTGCTATAGGCAGAAACAAAATTACACTGTTCCGCTGCCTGATGTCTGGAGTCGGCAACTGTATCTGTTAGAGTACAGGTGTCCAAACAATTGCCTGTTTTTTGATCTGTCATCAGCAAGTGATATTGTGTGGCTCCATCCACAGGTCACCTCAGCCAAACTGAGGCATTAAATGACATGGTCTAAAGCTAAGCATGGTGCCATATTGTACAATATTGTGTTACTTTTTGTCGATAAATAATACATAATACATATAAATAATCAGACGGTAGGTTGTAAGTAGCCCAGTCTCCTCTTTCTACAACAGGAGGACACATCTGATGCATGCACAGGAATCTGCATATTGTAAGTTGACATTTACTTGTGTGCCATTTTATTTGAAACTACAGATCTTAAGGCAGATGTTTCTTGGTTATTTTATAGTTAAGGACAATGTACCTTTTTGTAAATAGAAAAAACTGTGACATGATTGTTGGCTTTTTAAACTTTAACTGTTGATCAAACAACAAGATTTTTGCATCCAAGTATAGGTCACCATACTGTGACCCAAGTGCAACTGTAAAGGGGATCTAATGATGACAATTTTGTTGTCAGTGTACTGTAACATGGTTACTAAGGCATTCTGAATGGTTGTTTACAATTAAAGGTCTGATCACTTAGAAAAGTAATAACTTCTCAAAAAGCTGATTGGTTTGAGGTATCATTCATGTCTGCAGGGCCAACATTGTGGGGCAAGTTACATACTGAAATATGTTCCTGTAAGTTGTTCCTGTAAGGTAAAGGTGCACATTAAAAGGTGCTCCTGTAGCTCGTTCCTGTAAGGTAAAGGTGCACATTGAAAGGTGTTCCTGTAGCTCAACTGGTAGAGCATTGCTTTCACATGTACTGATAAATTGTATACCTTATATATACTGTAAGTTGCTTTGGATAAAAGTGTCTGCTTAATGCATAAATGTAAATTGAAATAGCAATCACAGCTGCTTTAGTATGCAAAAGCATACCCTAATGTACCTCATAACCTCTAAGTACCACAGGTGATGGAGGTCATATTACACACCCTTTCTGTGGGCTAATTGGATTCTTTTGGTTTCTCCTGTCTCTATGTCAAAGAGTTTTATATTCATAAGCTTGTTTATTAAACACGTCTGTAGGTTTCTCAGCTTGTTTACATTGAGGTATACAAAAGATCAGTTGCATGGTATGTGGCCTCACTGTTTAAAGGATAAACACTTTGCCTAAGTAATGACCGATAAGGTTCTTTAATGCTGTTGTTAGATGGTCTGATTCACCAATGCACTGTAAAAAATACTGATTTTACAGAGATTTTTAAAGGTTGTTTTTTTATTGGAAATTGTCCTCCACAAATCTGTGAAATTACAAATAATATCTATAAATAAACAATTTTGATGTTATTTTAAGTATTATGACATTGATGACAATTATTTTAAATAAACCCAAAAGCACTGTTATTTTACAGGCATTTCCTAAATAATTATTATGATACCTTCACTTTAAAAATATCATAAACAATGGTTAAATTGCTGGTAGCAATGGCTGCCAACAAAAAACATAAAATTACACTTTAACTTAACTGAAAATACTGTTACTTTACAGTATTTCCTGAATTATTATCAAACACGTTCACTGTAAAAAAATCAAGAAAAACAGTAACATGACTACCAGTAACAGAACATTAAACACTAACAAATCTCTTTAAACCTCAGCCCAGTTGCAACTTCGTAGGATTGGAACCTTTAATGTAACAAAAAATGGGACACTAGCAAAGTTCTTAGTTGATGTTCTACTAGGGTGCTTAGAAAACCATTGCATATGCAATAAAGAGCAACTAGGGTTTTGCACTTGTCATTTGGTGTGAGAGATCAGTTGGCAGCCAGCCAGTCAAACTAACTGATTACCACCTTGTTTAGGCTGGGAGGCTAGCAAAGAGCCACTTTGAGAAGTAAACTAAGCTTAAGACTAGTAAACCGTCTTAGGTTGGTGAAAGCTGTTTCTGTCAGTGGGTTAATAAAATTTAGTTGGAAAACTCTGGGTTTTATTAACGCCAAACACTGCATGAAGCAGCTTTGTCTGGTTTGAATCCCATAACATAGGATAAAGGATTTTTCCATAAGTCACTCTGTCTAGTTACTCTGTTTGAGTTGAAGGTAGTGCACCAGCATCTTATTTCTAGTTACTCTAACTCTAACTCTACTCTAACTCTAATTCTGCTGCTGCTTAGCATTGTTTCTGGTGCCAGACATGGCATGTGATTGAGATTTGGCTGTGGTTAACTCTTCTATAAGTATTCAGTCATTACTTACAGTAGTTAAAGAGTTGCTTAACCTTTATTTAAATATACTTTTGCAAATTTTCAAGAATGTTTTAAAAGTATTTATGATTGTTTTTAGCAACAGCAATTTATTAATCCCACAAGTTGGGTAATTCTGATTAATAAGAGCATCACTAACAGAACCTTCTTTCTTAAAGCAAGTATATGTAATGTCTGCTATGTGTGTAATGTCATAACCTGGGTTAGCCTGATTGTGTGTTCAGATTGAGCCAATTCTGAAGGAATTCTGAAGCCAATTTTAAAGGGCAGCATTGCTAATTTAAAATAGGAAATGCTGTCATCATATACTGACCTTTATATCATTCCAAACTTCCTTAATATTAGGGAAGAACATTTTAAGAAATAAACTAAAATGAGGGGAAAATACTAACACCACATTTAAAGTGTCCCTAAAACTCAGACACTGTTCTGCCTGTGATGAGATTAACATTTTCACTTTCCCCTGTGAAATGCTTTCAGCCTTTTGTTGAACTATAATGACCTTTTAGTAAAATTAGCTCAAATGCTACAGAGTGCACTTTGCAAACTTCCCAACATTGTCCAAACTAATGATACACGTCATTAGGTATACCAAAATATTCACCAGGGTTTTGTAGATGGGACGTCAGGGTTCCGTAGCTTAAGCAGTTTGCACTGTTTTTCACATGCAGAGAATGAAGAGATCATAAAAGTTACTTCATGCAGGGCCTCTGTAATTCTCTTACATTCAAGAGGCCCAAATAAATTTTTCATCACAACAATAACAATGTTTACAGAGTGCTTAAACTACAGGAACAGCAAAGAGCAACTTTATATTGTAATAAGGAAAACCATTTTAAAAAGACACATAGCCTGTTGCATTGCTAAGTAATCACACTTACAATATTTACCTGGTGGACAATAAAACTGGCCAAAAGAATTCTATAGACTTTAACTGAGGAAGGGCGTATGTGGGGATCAGAACCTGAACAAATGATGTGGGCCAGCAAGCAATTACCTGGCAACCACCCAGAACACTCTAGCATTAATCTAGTCACTACCATAGACATTCTAGCAACTGCAGAGAAACTGCTTACATCTGTTCTGAACATCCTAAGTTTGGTTTGATCTTTTTAAGATCAAACCAGGGCACAAATGTATTTTTTAATTTCACAGAGTCAAGGGTTTTATGTTTTGGCCTCTTATAATTTGGCTCACTGCATCCTTAGATCTTTCAATCCTTGGACACATCTTTTAGTTTTGCGCTGTTATTGATTTTCTGTAGTACAATCCACAAATTCCCATAAAGGACAAAAGTGTTGAGACACAAAAAATAAAAAAAATGGCAGGGCTCAATATGTACTATTTATCCTATGTACTATATGTACTAAGATCCCTTGGGAAGATGTTTCCTCACTCTGGGAAATTTATAATCTTTGACAACTTTCCAGATCCATCTGACACCTGGGAGATCATTGATCACTGAACTGCCTGTTTATATAAAACATAACTTTTATAAAACCATAACTTTCATAACATGCATGACTATGAGGCTTGTTCAAAGACGCTGTTTTGGTGAACACTGAGTCATAATATAAAGTCATAATTTTTGTGAACCCAAGGTCAGATTTTTTTAATGGTGGGGCAGGACTGACCCTGTAGGTCCAGAAATCAGTTCACATTTGTGTGCAGTGCACCTGTATGCATGTATGTATGTACCTGCAAGTGTGTTTATGCCTTTTTGGAAACCCGTAGGCAATTACTGTCCACTGAGAACATTCACTTACCACTGCCACATTTATAACAGAACATCTATATCCCAAAGATACGCCAAAGGCTCTCTTGCTCTCTCTCGTTATTTCTCCATTCACACACACTGCTGTTATCTTTCTTTTTGTGATTGGGAAAATATAAAGCCCCCTCACAGCACATACCCAGACTAATCATGATGAAATGGCTTTTTGGAAAATGTGCAATTTGTGTTCATTTACTACATCCAGCTCACCCTTTCAAGGTTCTGAAAGAAAGCTTGGAAGTATTTCAATGGCCTTTGCCTGCCAGTATATTTAAAATTACTCATGTAGAACAAATAAATCTAGGCTTAATTTAACAGACCGCAGCTGCCGTGGTCATTGTACCTCAGATATGCACAAATATTTATGTTCACTGCTTTCCAAACACAGGAAAGGCTGTAATTATGCCAATTTTAAAATAAAAAAATAGAAATATACAAATATAGACCACTTTTGAAGCCAAACAGCACCACAGAAAAGGCGTTAATACATATGTAAAATATCTATTAAAATTTTGCACTCAGAAGTTACTTTTGCTTCATGTTCAGTCTGTAAGCAGTAGTTTTCCTATCTTCATCAAAAACTAACAAATCTGAAGCTAACAAATACTTTAATCCACATGTGTTCTGAACTGCTGTGAGGCTTTCTAATGTTGACTTTTCATGTTCTTTTGCTCTTGCTGGTAAATTCAACATGAGTCAGTGCCACCATTTGTTCTTCGTTAAATGATAAATAGAAATATCAAAGAAATCAAGAAATATCTTTTGTAAAATTCATTATCATGTCGGTCCAAACATAACTCAAATTAACATCACTAACATAACATAAAATAACATAACAATTTACTGATGCTTTTTGTCTTTATTTACTTACAGTATGCCATTTTTATGTGGAAATTATTGAGTAGCTTAGACATAAGCTTTATTGAGAAGCTTAGACATAATGCAAAATACCTTTGTGTTCAGGGGTGTGTTTCCCAAAAGCATTGTCAGTTGTTTTTGTACATAATGACATAGTCAGTATAGACTACTGTAACTTAATTCATGTTTCCTGATATTGATGAGGAGACAGAAGCCGAGTACCACATCCTGAAAGCTCTTTCAGACCATCCCAATGTCGTCAAGTTATTTGGGATGTTCTTCAGAAAAGGTGTCAAGAATGATGACCAGCTATGTCTTGTATTAACTGTTTGTTGAAGCATAACATGCATGTGCTGATGTGTTTGTAAACCAGGGCTATTGTAAAACCCCATGCACTCAAAGCCATTGACATTTATGTATACACATTGACTTGTGTTTTTAAGACATACATTTCATTATTATGTGTGTTCCCTGTGAATGAAACCCACAAACTTGGTGTTGCAAATCATGCTTGTTATGCTCTGTGATATATGTGTTTTGGCTTGTTCTTCATACAGTCACGTTTCACAGCCAGATGTAAAACTGCACTGTAAAAATGGGATAAGATGGGTATAGAGTCTTGTCTCATGTACCACCATGGTACATGTGGGTGGAGCTTCTTGTATCTCATTAGCTTAACTTGTGTTGAAGCCAGCAGCTGGATGCCAACCCTGTCTTCTGTTGTCCTGGGCAACACGCTCCTCCTTAGGGAGTCACTTTTAAGTATTATACTATAATCATGCATTGATAAGTAATGCACACTAGTTGAGTCTCTATGTGGTAATTACAGCGACGAGTATTTCTTCAGAAAGACCATACATTGTGTTCAACTCCCTGATGTAGTTACAGTGGTAATTACACTGTACATGAATCTAATGTTTGTTCTACATCTTAATCTGTATTTATATGCCTGTTATTGGTGGTGTGGTGTCGCTGGCCTCAACCTTACCTGGAAATACTGCTCTCAGAGGTACTTCCTGTTTAATGAAATAAAACTGTTCGATTATTTTTCATATTAGTAATTGTATTGTCCAACATGTAAACATAGCTTTATATGCAGTTTGTTATTACTTGTTATTGGCTCTTAAGATTACTTGTTTTATGATGTGTTCCCTCAAATAATAAAATGTTTTTATTGTAGATTTATATACAAAATTACATTTTTCCTTTAAAAGTCTTAAAGCAGATAATTGATTTGGGTGGTATGAAAACATTTCAAGAAACAATTTGAGTTCATTTGAGTAAATGAAGTGGTAAATTAAATGGCTTTTAGTTTTGAAAAATGTTGTTTTATCTATGAAAAGCTCTTTATTTCGCATTCTTCATTTGTCCTTTGCATTGTAGACATTTACAAATGTTCACAACAAAAGCAGTGGGCTTTGTTACGGTGAGGCTGACGGTTGTGTTTGTGTAAATGATGAAGCAGAACACGGAACTAAAACAAAGGATATTTAATGAAACATTTAACACAAACATCAACCGTAAAACAAAAGGACAACATATGCGAACAGCAGTGAGTAGTGAAAAATACAAAAGACAAACCAGACGATGAACATATAAAGTTGACCAAGGCGAACAAATCCAAAAGGGGTAATGCAAAAGAGTAATCCAATAAACGAGCGTAATCAAAAACCAGGCGAGACACGAATGAATAACAAGACTTGAACAAGAATAGCGAAAACCACGAAAACTCCTAACA